>JAVQJD010008314.1:0-11475 GCA_036023655.1 Nannoperca australis | reverse complement strand
TATGTATGTATGTATGTATGTATGTATGTATGTATGTATGTATGTATGTATGTATGTAATTATTATTTAAACTATGCAACTTATCATTTTGAAACTACTTTTAGACATACAATCTTTTAACGAAGCCAGACAAAAAAGGTCTGAGAATCTAATTACTGAGCTCTTCCTTTATCATCTAAAAACAACGGCAATTACATTATTTCAGATTAAGCTCAACCTTTTTTCACAAGCATGTGTCACTTGTTTGAGGTCTTATAAGTCCCTCATTAACCTGTTTTTGGCTGGACAGCAGCAAGGCGGGGCCAGCCCCATAAACGTGGAAGTCTGTTTGTCTTACTGAGTGAGTGAAGTTACACCACTGGTCGGTCGAGTGTTGGAATTTCCCCACTGGCCGTTGCTCTTTTAAAATAAATAGGTGCAAACAGTCCTGAATTATTTCCTCAGGAGGCTTTTACATAGCAAGGCGCAGACAGTCCTTAATTAATTCCTCAAGAGAACAGTGACCATACCACAGTCCAGTCATATACTAGGTTTCAAAGGCTTTAATCATCTATGTCTTCCTATCTGGAATTTATTCAATTCAACAAAACAAAACACTTCTTTCTCTGTGCTTTATCTTGACAGTAGGTTTCATGAGAGGAATAGTTGTGTCTGATGTTTAGTTGATTTACGGATTTGGAATTAAACAGTTAAAAAAAAAAAGAAGAAAAAATCTAAGCAAGAATAAAATACCGTTACAAGTTTATAGAAGAGACCAATAAATGAAAATTTTCAACATAAAATTCACATGCAGGAATGTGAACTTGGTGTTTAGTGTGTTCAGTCATCTGCTAAGGACATGCAAGTCTGCATGCAGATCATTCTTAAACATGAATTCCGTGCTAATGCCTGGTGTGAGTCCAGGTACACCCTTTTCAAGAATGGTAATGGAAATGCTAGATTTGAGGAGCGCATCATTTACCCGTCACTTCTTATCAAAGTGGGTGTTTGTTATCTGTTACCTACCTCCCATTCGGTCTCTAAGAATGTAAAAGAATAACAATTGTGGAAATGCAGCACATTACTGTCATTCCTGTCATGTCTGCCCATTTTACTCTGACATGGCAGGTTATTTTTTGTGTGCATGTCTGTGCGCTGTTGACATGGAAAAAGTGAAAACACATACAGTGTGTGTGCACTGAGGTGTGTCAAGTCTTGAATGCGAGAATTTGGAAAATCTATCAAAGGGAGCATGCATATTATTATTATTTTCTTGTAATAATTAATTTATTGTAATAAAAATATTTCAGCCTGTTGCCAATTTAAATAAACATTTTTCAAGAATCTTCTGGAAATTTGTGTCTGTATCTTGAAACAACAGAGATTAAGGCACTAAAATACTGGAAAATGAAACATGAATTTGGAAAATGGAAACAAGTTCAAACAATTGTACTGAAATGGCAGTTTTTTCCCACTAATTTTAAGCAAATAATAGTGTAAGTTCTAAATTACAGAAAAACATTTATTTTAAAGGAAGGCGTCAGGAAATGTCTGGTAATCTGCATCACAGATTGTTGCCCCTTCCTCTTCTTTTTCATGATAAAAAATTTTAGGCATTGGCAAAGAGAATTTTTATACCAGTCTTGACAATTAAACAGAGTAGTTTTATTGCGTGCTTGTTCGTGCGAGATCACTATCTTAATAAGGGAGATGTACTGCATCTAATTTGCTTATTCCACTGCCTGTTTCCCTGCTGTGGGCAAATACTGCCCATCTGGCACCGCTTCAAATAACTAGCCTGTGAACTGCATGCTGCACTCTTGTTCCTTCCCATGGAGAGATAAAAGCCCACATGTTGGAGAGTTACCGTAAGGGCATTCACCAATTGCTGTTAATGGAGAGGAAATGAAGAGAGATGAGCAGTGATGAAACAGAATATGGGGAGAAACTTACCAGAGAGTGTTTCTTCCGAGAGGACAGGTCCAATGTGGTATCGTACAAGCTCTCTACGAAATTCCGTAGGCACGGCACGTTCACCTCATTCTTCACAGTCTGGGGGAGGACGAATAATGCAGAATAATTAGAAATTGTTTTTAGCAGACCCCAATGGCCTTTATTCTGCTTTACTCGATGCAGACAAACAGACAAGACACTATATATTCATGAGCAAAATATTTATATTATTCTTAACATATAAATACTATATATTTAGACCAGCAGACATACTGTGGAGCAGAAAGACAAACAGACTTTTTATTTAAAAGACAAACTTTAACTTTGTCTAACGTCTGACTCTGGCTTAAAATTAATTTAAAAAAAGCAAAAGTACTCTTAGCAGTAAGATGAAATGCACTTACAGCAGCTACAGGTACAAGTATTTCCACAAAGAGTCCAGCTAATGAATGTTTAATGTCTTTATCCTTCACTTCCAAGAAATACTGTGCACACTCCTAAAGAAAAAAAGAGACAGAGAGAGTTGGAGACAGTGAGAGAACAATGTAAATAATAATTCTATGGACGCACGGTCACAGCTTCAAATCCTTGTTTCATTGTGGAAGGGAGTGAGAAAAATTCTCACCACCTGAATTACCATCAAAGGGCCAATTAAACAAGTTACTTAGCCCCTAATTACCTCGGTGGAACTTCTAAGTTGGCCAACTGGAAAGCTCTGTGACAGCACTTAACTGCTTCCAGAGATGAATGTATGCAGAGAAAAGAGCACGTTTGTCCTGTGAACACTCCCTGAGATTCCTAAACCAGAGCCTCTTTCAAATGCGTTGACATTTAAATAACAGGCAGTGAACCACATGATTTCAGCCCAGTCTACCTGCATGAACTGGAAGGAGGCTTCAAAGTCTTCCACCGGGTACATTTTGATGCGGAAGAACTTGAGTCCCATGATAAGGCTGATGGTGGACTGGATGACGTAGGGGCTCTGCTCCTTCTGCCTCAGCTCCTTCAGCTCGGAGATGAACTTCTTCCTCACTGCTGGGAACCTGGGAAGTAGTGACCATACGTGAACAGTCGCTCTATTCTCTGGAGATTTAGTAAATGTTTTCATATCCAGGTCATAGCTGAGGGCTGGTTAGTGGAATTACAACAACAACGCAGCAAGCTTTTTTCTGTTTATTTGCTAATATTGTGCCATGTGTACATTCTAACTCTTCTATACACCTGTTTTTTACATGCCCACATGGTGTGCTTGTGTGTGTTTGCGTATGTACCCATCGTCCAGATAGACTTTACCCACAACACTCTGAAGGTCTATATTAAGAATGGCATCTGGAGGGGTGATGTGGAGGGAATGTGTATGTGTGTGCATGTTTGGGCGTCTGCGTTTTCGGAGTGTGCTTTTTGCGTTCTTCACAGGGGTTGCCACGGCAGTTAAGTAAGTGGAACAGTCATCAGTCTTCTGTTTAGTGCTGAGTGTTTAAATAAAATACACATAAACACAGTGATCCAAAAACCAAGCTGGAAAAACACACAGATAATGCCAAGAATAAAGTATGTGCTCAGATTGTTTAAGCCTGTGTGTACTCAACCTTTTCATAGCCCTGTGTGTAAATAATGGACTACAAATAAATAAACACTGAAAAAGGGTGTAAGAAATCAACCAAGAAGCTTAATCAAGAGGAAACCCCAATCATCCTCACAGTCTACATTTGCTAAGGTGGATCTCAAAGTACTGACTTCGATCCATTATAAAATCAATGACGGTGTTAAAACATGTGTGTGCATGTGTGTGACAGCAGTGACTGAGCGGCCATGTGAACCCACACCTCCTCTATCGCAGTAATAACCTCCTGTTAAATGGGAACAGTGCTCATCTCTCATCGCACACAACATTAAACAGACCAAGGACCATCATCAGGAGTGTCAATATCACACACATATTCACACACACACACACACACACACACACACACAAAACCGGACAACTAGCACACAGGGAATGGCTGGCATTCGTTTCTTGTATTGAAGACAGGGGGACAGCGCTTGTAATTGCTGTTTGTACTGAAAATGGGGTCAAGAGGAGTACAGGTAGCTACTGAAACTACAAATTCAAATTTCCAATCTGACAAATCAGCCCACAGCTGCATCATGACCTGGATTGTAAATGCTGCCTTTACTGAATTTTATTCTTAAAAAAATAAAATTAATCAAAAATTAAAACTAACTGCAACAGACTGCCTCTACAATAGCTTTGAGATATGTAATGAATCTCACATTGATAACTTTTTGGATACGCGGCAAATTGGAGATTATTTCAACAAATGTGAAGCAAACAATCCACACTGTGTTTAGAAAAAAACATGCCAACCGATACAAATTACTCCCTGTAGATATACAAACACTTAATGTGTATGCACATGCAAACAGTATAAACATTAATTTGCACAATAGTACCTTGACTGAGCAACAACTCCCACTACTTCAGCGTACAGATCAGCCACTATGTGCATGTTGCCTGTGTTGGGTCCCAGATACCTAAGAAGTAAACACAACAATGAATGTTAACCACATACAGTGCTGTGCAGAACTGTGATAACAATACACACACTTCTTATATTTGTAAGAGCTGTGGATAAATGCTTGTGGATGTCAAAAAGTAAAAGCAGTAATGTTCTGGAACTCTGAACGTTGCTTCATTCGATGCAATTACTCGTGTTTCTACATGCCATCATTCTTACCCTTCCTTGTATTTGAAGTGCTTGAAGGTCAGATTTATAACTTCTTGGATGAGGCCATCCAAAAGAGGATGCAGGGGGATCTGGAGTGAGAAAAAAAGGTTCTCATTTTATTCTGAATTCAGTATGTACAAATATAATTAGCTATTTCCTCCTATTCTGCTCACAGTCTGGGGAGCTTGGAGTGCGATATATTTTCTTCAATCCATGGCTAGATTAAGAACATCCAAATTACTCTTAGTATTAGTTTGAATTTAATTAGAGTTTCACATGAAAATGGTTGGAAATATTGCATATGAATAATTTATATCAAGTTAATAGTCAAATATGAAAACTGTTTCTTGTCTTTGTTTAAACCCTCCCGCACTATTCTGCAGCCATTTCTATTAAAGGATTGAAACAGAGACAAACAGTACCTTAGTACCAGCGTGTCTTTGTTTTCAGTGATTAAAACACTGTTTTGGTAAAGACTTTTCTCTTTTGAAAGTTAAACCCACTCATGCTGATAAGTTTGATGAGGAATGTGCAGAATGATTGATCACACTGTAAATTGAGACTCACCTGCTTCAAAACTTCTATGAGCACTAGAGAAAAGATGAAGTCTATGGCCAGATCTCTCCGCTCCAGTAAGTAGTCCTTCTGTTGCTCATCACTGAGACAGACAGACAGAAACAGAGAAATTGGTCAAATTCATTGTAACAGTATTGAACCTGTATGGGGGCCCAAGTGCACGCTCCTGTTCTTGCCTCTGTACTCTACATGCAAATGTGTCACACCTGAGAATCTGATTTAGTTAAATTTCCATTAATTAATTTATTGTAGGCACCATCTGGTCCACTGTGTAACTGTGTGTACTCAGTATGCAACTTGTTTGAGCTGTGAAAACAAGCTTCTGCAAAGAGGACAACACCTTCAGTGCAGTTTATTGGTGTCTTTTTCCCCAATGGTAATATTGTTTTAAATTAATTTTTTTTCTCTGCTGTTTGTTTTACATTATTAATTTATTTTATGGACATGCGGTGAAGAACTCCTGTTGATTTGACAAGTGGTGGTTGGTTTATTGGTGTTGTGCTCTATGTGTTTGTGTTGTTTTTTGACAATGCATTTCTCGTACAATCTAGTACTTCAAATTCTCAGGTGGGTGCATAGAAGGGTTTTACAATTGAGTGTGTGCGCTGTTTGTGTTCTCTCACTTTTTCGACTTGGTGTTGGCCCGGGGTCGATATTCATGGGACTCGTCTTCCAGGCCGTTCTGCCTCTTGTACCAGTCAAACAGAGTCCTCAGGATAGACGGCAAGCAGTACTCTGCTAGAGAACTCATTGAGCTGATCAACTATAGGTGAAGGTGAGATAGAGAGAAAAACAGAGCAGAATGTGATCCCATTCCCAAAACAAGACAATGTCACGGTTGCAAGGGGAAGCACATATTGCTGATGAAGTGTCAGGTACACACACCTGGTCGAACTGTGGGTCCTCTCCTCTCTGCAGAGATTTGTTCAGTGGCTTCTCCTGTGAGATAAGAGAAGTCAAGGGAAAACATTCATGTCAGAAGAGTTAAGAGCAGGTGGACATTTTATTATGACTCTTTGAGACAGGAAACTCAAAGTTCAAATGTCTCAAAACTGTTCTAATCAAAACTCAGACTCATGGAGACTGCATTATCTAAATTTGCTCCCAAGACTTCAACCCGTATGGCCTGTAAATATTTACGTTTAAACCAGCAAAATGAAAATGTGATCATTGGCTAAGTGCCTAAAACAAAGATGTCACTTTGAACATTTGTAGCCCAGAACCGATTTCATTACTTAGTATCAGACTAGGCGCTCAGCTTCTAACTTTGTTATGTTCCTTTCATGAAACATTTCAGGTGTTAAGCCCTAATGTCCAAGGCCAAGATTCTTCACACCACTATACATTATGGATTGTTCTCAGACATTTGGATTTACTTGCAAAGTAAAATTAAGCAAATGAATCCTCTAAACCTAACGAAGCAGTATCTGGCACACTTTGTTAGTGAGACTCAGTGTTTAGGCTACAGTGCATCACACATATTTGATTGCTCCTGCAGGCCAATCCAATACATCTACAGTCAAGAAATGATATGTGTTTCATATAAGTGGAGAATATACATTCCTTTCCTTACGTTTTAGGAATTCGCTAAAGGAAACTTCCAATAAACACAAAAGTTTGGTTTGTGTGTAATGTGACTTTTTTAAGTTGTAGTTGCTGCTCAAATGGTTAAAAGCAATGTGAAAAGGGCAACATAATGTAGCATTGTGCACTAACAACAATGCCAATAGGCCTTGACAGTTGACAAATGACCAACGGATGCAAAGAGGTTAACTAAAGTTCTTTCTAAAACAAAATTAGCCATTGGTAATACAATAGGGCCTTCAAATTTATGACAGAAGAGAGCCTTTCAAAGGTTTGCACTGTGTGACCATAGGGAAATAAGACCTAGGGTCAGATATTGGTCCTTCCATGTAGAGTCTGCATATTTTACTCAGGTTTGCGCGGGTTTCCTGCTCAGGGAAAATACTCTAGGTGTAAATGTTTCATCCTGTTTTGTTCGTATTGTGCTTTATTGGCTGTTCCCTGCCCAGAATGAATGAACTTCTTAGCAGTAAGGCACATTGCAGGCATCACTTCCTCAGTACAAAAAACATAAACTGTCATAATAAGGCCACTCTGAATAACTCAATCAGATAAAATGTCCAAAATTTATTCCCAAATGATGCTGTAACCTGAGAGAGATGGGATGAGAATAAGACAAAACGAGGTGAGATATTGATGCGAAGTCGCTCACCAGTGGTTCGGCCATGATGATGCGAATCTTGCGTTCGGAGACCAAGGTGAAGTTGGCAAACAAGCTTTTTAGGACAAACTCGCCCGGCTTGCTCTCAGGGTCCACGTTGACAGGCGCCATGACGACAGGACCCTTCCTCTCTCCCAGGGTTCCGCTGACTGGCGCGAGGGGTGGCTTCAGTCCCACTGGAGAGGCTGAGGAGAGTCAGGACAGGTCAGTTAGTCTAAAGCAGGGCTGTTCGAAGTCTGATGCTGTAGCGCAAAATGTTGCCATGGAGTCAGTTAGTTAGCTGTCGGCTACAATTTGAGCGCAGTTTTTTTTGCCTATATTTGGTTCCATTTTGGCAAACTGGCACCATTAAAAGTAAGCTGAATTAGCTATTAGCAGGTCCTGTTTGTAATGTATACATGGATGTACAGACAAGCATCACTGAATTACTTTGATACAGAAGAAACATTAAAACGTGATGATTCTTAGCAAGGAGTTACAAAGACGTCAATTTTCTATGATTTTTAAGCAGATTTATGGACGTTATTTGTGGGCGCTATGAGTGTTTCAAGCACCTTAACTGATTCCATGAGCTTTGTGTCAAAACCACTGCTGCAGCTCCAACTGCTGACCACGTTGATAAGCAGACAAATCAACAGACCAAACCTTTTAGGAAAACATCTGTCTAGGGACCTTTTATGTTTTTCTTACATACAGCTATACATTCTTCACCTATTTCTATGACCATGGTGTTATCGTCATACACGCAGGAAGGTTCCCTGCATTGCAGAAAACAACTGAGACACAGACCCTCATGCTCTCTCTCTCTCTGTATTAGTAATAAAACCTCATACTCTGATTAATGATAATTGTATTATTAGAAAAGATAAAACTCCTCAGCCATGACTAATATATGTTGACTGTGTGTCCAAGTCTGAAACGAAACACTTTCCAGGCACACATGGGCCCGCATACACACACATACACACAAGTGTTTTCATTTCTCCCTTCTGATTACATCATCAGGGAGGTTAGGTGGGCACTATTCATTCTTGCGAGACGTAATGATAGAAAAAGATAGAGAGGGGATGGGTGGAGTCCAGAAAAGGTAGGAGTGAGAAACAGACAACAGACGGACGGAGCGGGCATTTCCTGTCATGCGTCTCTATAAATATGACATGCCCTTAAAATACAACACATGCATCACTAAAAGACATTTCCCCGGAGTCAGTGACTATGCACTATAAGAGCTTAAGCAAGACTTTGAGGAAAATGTGCATGTTGAACTGTGGACTATTGTTACTGACAGTGAATCATAAGTCAACCAGTACAGTTAAGAGAAAGAACCCAAGCACACATCCAGGAGGCCAACAAAGGAGGCTTGTGTGACTGGAGCAAATGTGCAGGTTTGATACCCTGGATGTACAGAGAAAAACAAGGTGTGTAAAATACTTTCTTCCACAAAGTGAAACAAAGCAATAATTCACCGCAACCTTTTCTAGAAGTGGCTAGTGTGTGTGTGTGTGTGTGTTTACAACTCTGTCAGGTCTAACTGACATTTCATGACCACATGACCTGACCTCACTGGAGAGGTGGGGTGTAAATACTAATTCCCGGGCAGGACAGGCCCCCAAGGCCTCATAGACAGCAACATGTTTGTGTGAAACATGAGCACTCAAGTGGTGCAAACATGCGTGCACATGAACACACACACCCCTGCACGCTTACCAAGGCCCTTGATGAAGCTGATGACACTAGCCCTGCTCCATTTAGTTGGCACTTCCATGGTGCAGACAGCCACGCAGAGAGACAAGGATACAGTGGGTAGAGGTGGGTAAAATGGGCAGAAACAATGGGATGGAGGAGGAATGGGACACTGGGAGAGGGTAGGAAGCTGAGGAGGGGTAGCTGAGTAGTTTAAAAGGTGTAAGATTCAGTTCCCATGATTGACAAATAAAAGTAATTCCTTGCAGGGGGCTTAACGGCGCAGATGTTCGTTTTTAATATCCAACTATTTCACCATGACAGTAACTACAGACATCAGAATAATGTCTGGCTCAGGCACTGGGCGAGTCTAACCAAAGCTAAAAGTGTGAAGCTCCATCCTTCAGAAAATGATAGGCAGGTAAATTGAAAGATGTGTGCCTGAAGCGAGAAAAAGAAAATGACAGCTCATGACAGCTGTGTCCCACATTCAATCCAAATGAAACAGGAAGATATGCTGTATCCACAGACCGGAAGAGCCATAGCCAGGGTAAAACTGCCCAAGTCAAGACGACTTGACGCCTCAGAGCTGCGAGTGTTAAAATCACACAGGAAGCGATGGTGTCAATGTATCTCAGAATAACAAATGACAGGCAACCAACTTATTCCGTCTTGAGCGAACTACACCAACGGGGATCGAGAAATATTCCACTGAGTCCTGGGTAGATCAGACGCCGCACAGGGCCCCATGCTTGAGAGCTATACGAGTCTACAGACCAACTATCAGTTTCTACTTCAGTGTCTGCTCCGCCTCCGGCCTGCCATCACTTCTTTGTACGACTCCTGCCGTGACCTTGGAATCCTTGCACTGGAAAGTTGTATAGAAATGACGCGCTTCTTTTGAAGTGGTTTTGCTGCGGTCCTTTAGTTGTCAGTAGCAGTTAAGTAAAGTCTGCTCCTTGTGGAGATCTGACCAGCGGAGTTGGGTTGGAATTTCAACACTGCCCCGAGAGAGACGCGAGGGGAGGAGGAAGGCGCTATATATAGACCACTGGAGGTCACTCTCTTACATACCCACCACTCCCACTGACCCCTACTCACACACAAGTGCACGCAGACACACTCACAGAGACACAAACACGTATACAGAAACACACACACACACACACGCACACGCACGCACATGTACGCTGCAATTTTCAGGGGCAGATTGTGACAAATCGGGAAAATTAAGTAATGTAATTAAACTACAAAGCAAACGGCATTGATCTAATTTAGTCAATACAAGGCTGACTCTAAATATACATAGGTCGCAGCTTGTCAGTGACATGAATTAAATGTCTGTTTGTGTGTGTGTGTGTGTGTGTGTGTGTGTGTACATGTACATGCATGTGTATGAGAACCTTATGTGTGTTGGTTGGGAAACAAGATGAGAGTAGGAAGACGTAACGGTGTCCTATATAAAGCTGTCGATATAACGCAGCAGAGCACTTCCCGGGACCCTTGTAGATATTTGCACGACTCAGCGTTTTAAGAGATGAATCAGCAGAAATCTTGTGCGTTGTGTTGTGTCTAGTCAATACCAGTCCACCTTGGTTTAATCCCATTTTCTATCCTAAAAGGTTTGTTTAACATACTGTGTGAGCAAGACTGAGAAAGAATGAAAGAAAGAAGATGTGTCGAGGAAGAGAGTATGATTCCAAAGAGACAGATAGAGAAAGGAGCAGAACGAGACAGAGGAGATGGAGGGGACGTACAGAGTAGAGATGCAACGATAAGTCAATTAAACAATTATTCGATCAACAGAAAATTAATCAGCACTGTTTATAATTATTTTGATAATAATTGTTTTAGTCCTTTTTAAAACAAACAGTCCCGGATTCCAGCTTCTCAAAAGTGATGATTTGATGCTTTCATATATGTCATATATGATGGAAAACTAAATACTTTTGGGGTTTGGACTGTTGGATGGACAAAATAAGATGACACAATAAGTTTAAGAGCTCTACTTGGACTGTGGAAAATTGTACATTTTACAGACAACACGATAACTCAGTCAAGAAAACAATCGTCAGATTTGAAAGTAGCCCTTTTTTGCAGTCCTAGCAGAGAGACAACTTTACATCTAGATTCAGGTTTACCTGCGTCCATCATGTCATACCAACAAGCAAACATACTTATATACAAGTGATGACTCGTGAGTAATATGCATTGTGAGGCAGAGTGATGATAACACACACGTACACACCCCGACACAGAACGCAGTTGTCAAACACTAGTCGTCATATAGAGGTTGAAAAAGGTTGAAGA
>JAVQJD010008313.1:0-16490 GCA_036023655.1 Nannoperca australis | reverse complement strand
AATACATTTATGTGCATCAAATCATCAGAGAAGCCCATCAGCGTAAGACCTTTCTAAATGATCCTGGAACATTAACCTGAACCCTGCCAATATAAGGGGGCACTCGATCAATCCCAGTCTCTATATAATCTTGTAGAACAGCAGTGGAAGGTGAAGGTGCTTATTGATCACATCAGGGACTTTCCAAACAATACAGCCTATAGTTAATAACAGGCGAAGCTTCCTATCCCCCATAATGAGAGGAGCACAGCAATTCCTGTTTCCAATTCCCAAAAAGAGCCAAGTCAATGTAATCAACATCCAGATATATGGCTGGGAGATCAATAGTCCTTTCACCATCACGAGTGAAAGAGAAGGAGCTGGTGTGGCTTTCTGAATGACTTGCTGCTTGATTCTGCCAAGAGACCCTCAGCCTCGTTTCATTTAGCAGCTGAGACGGAAGCTCTATGGGAAAAACACTACAAGATGATAACTAAGTTAATGAGTCCGCCATCAATATTTCTGTAACCTCCTTTGGCACAGCCTGACAGATGAGGGTGGCTTTACAGTGGGGCTGACGTGTGCCGCTCTACACATTGGATTAAAGTAATTATAATTAAAGATGGAGCATGTCTGATCTGTGACAGAATATTCATTTCATACCCAGCTCTAGTGGTCAAGGGTTCTTTAGTTTGGTCTTTATGGAGTTTATGGGGCAAGATTTGTGCACAGCTGCACGTAGACACTTTAAATATGTATCTGTGCAATTTGATAGCCTGTGATGCCAAGTATACAAACTTATTTAACTTTGGCATTTGACTATAATATGATTTCAACAAGACTAAGAGTCTGCAACTCTGTGAGGCTAGCTCTACAACACAGTGTTGCTTGGAGTAAAAATGCTAACATCAAGTCGCTAACATGCTCACAATGACAATGTCAACATGTTGATGTTTAGCAGGTATATATATACATACTACCAACGAATGCTGTTAGTAAGGTAAGTTAGGACTCAATAAATTAGTTTGTAGGCTTTTCTAAGAATACTTATAAGAAACTCTTATAACCTCTTACAAGGCTTTTATAAACATTCCTAAGCGTCTATAAATTCTTAAAGTGCTTATAATCTAATAATAAACATGTTTATGACTCTATTATTAACACATATAGTTTAATTAACATATAATAATGTTAATGAGCCCCTTTTAAGAACTTATAAGGGCCTTATTAACTAACGCTTATTACGAGGACCTTAATAAGAAGCATTACCAGGGACTTTAATTTTTATTCCTATACAAACACTAGAAAACATTACTTTAAAGTTAATGAATACAATATACCATGTAGTTGTTTAATTGCAGCAGTTTGTTCAGTTTCTTGTATGAATTAGTCACCTTTTCCTATTCAGGCATAGCTGACGCAGAGAGAAAAATATTTTCTTTTATTAAAATTCCCAATTCCTTCACTGACTAATTTCCTCTCCTTATCTGGGAGGAAAGGGACAAGCTTTTAGACATGTCACTACAACAATGAAAACGTGAGATGTATTACCATGTTTTGTGAACACGCTACATGCTTTTATCCAGGCACTGACCTTGAGAGATTTTATTTAGTGGATTTCTGATACCAGTGCACATATTGCCTGTGGATGGGAACAGGCAATACCAAAGCAGCTAAGCAAAAGTCCCCATCCCATGAGATCCCACTTCCACTCCTGGAAAACCAACATCTGATTCCAGGGCAATCAGACCTGTGTGTGTGGAGAATATTCATCTTTAATATGTATGGAATAATTAAGCTGGTCAAAGGTGAGAGTCCATAAGCCCTTGCTGCTGCGGTGAATATTAAAGCAAAGTCCTTTAAAACTGGGCCCTTCAGTACATGTTTTCCACAGTGACTGCTAAAAACCCCTGGTTGCTACCGTTTCCTGTGTGTGCTGGCTGCTTCCTGGTGTTGCAGTAAACTTGCGGTGCTGTCAGCGTGCATTAGGAATTAGGGAACTTCCACATAGCCTGCCAAGCAGTTGTTACCATGTGGAGTCATGAGTTTAGCCTGCAACGTTTTATTGAAGAAACATTTATGGGTCACTTCAGAATTTAGCACAAAAACGTATATTAGCCAGCGCTGATGCACTGTCGAGGGGCTCTTTTATAAAACCCCACTTACGGCAATGAAAGATGTGTGTGGAAACCAATAAAAAGAAAGAAAAGCATACGTTTTAAATATTTTTAAAAGGAGTAGACTGAAAGTATAATATACGATTCAATTGTCATGACCCATTGAGTTTTCCAATAGCTCATTTATTCCAAAACGGATTTTCCAAAGGTGCTGTGGTAAAATCAATCTCCATGAACCTGCTTTTGTATGCACCGTTTCCCAATAGTCACCAAAGGTCGGCAGAGCCAAGAGTAAAGTAGCCTTTAAGGAAGAGAGGGGAAGCTGCTGCTAGCCAGTAATTAAGGAATGAATAATTAATAAAATGTCAGCGGGGAAATAGATACGATTTTGAATTAGTCAGCTAAACAGTTATCAATCATTTCTTGGCAGAGAAAGAGCAAATTACACTATAGCTTCATGCTCACAGACTCCAGTCTCTTCTTGTCTCCTCAGGTCATTTTACTGCAGTGGCTGTGATTCCACAAAGGAACAATAAAAAAATGGATCCACGTCTCAGTTTGATTTTATGGCTTCATTGTTTTGTGCCTCACTATAAAAACAAATGAGAGGATTTTCCAGCTGGTGGGTCGTCATATTTGTGGTGGCTGTAAAATCACGTTGTGTTTCTCCACGGCACATAAACTGTTTATATGTCGTTATAATTAAAAGCTCGTAGCGTATATTGTTTTTGTTCAATTAAAACAGCAATGTGATACACCCCCCCCGTTGGTTTAAATGAAAACACATTAGGACAGTGTGTGATGGCTCAGAAGAGACACTGGGCTGAGCAACGACCTTCACAGTGACTTCAGTTGTACATAACAGGGCCTCTGTGTGCCTCTGCAGTCATGGTGCTCATTTACTTTATACATGACTAATGGCCTTTCAAAAAACAACAGTAGTGGAAATGTTCATTGAAACATTTAGTCAATTACACATTACATATTACTCCAGTAATTACGTAACATTACCTATTACAAATGTAATTAATTACATTCCTATGTGCCATTAAAACCCCCAAAGCCTCCATGTCCACATATCCCATCTGATGTATTTGTCACGTGTAGAAAACAGCCAACCGGTGACTTCACGCAGCTCTCCAGAGGGTCCCGTCTTTACAGTGAAGCAGCAGGGCTCACCTCTGAACAAAACCCTTTCTTGCCGAAGGTTATCCCCCGATACCAGCACCCACACCAAGCAAACGCGTCCCCGAGCAGTTTGTAAACTAAACAAACAGGGATGAAAATCAACTTTCAGGGAAGACAGCAAGAAAAGCCAACCCCACAATGTCAAAGCAACGGAGCATTACTGAAACCAGTAACTGCAACTGAATTACTCAATTTCAAATTGTAATCCCTCACACATCCTATGTAACAACCTACTGTAATGCCTCACTGCCCAACAGTGAATGTGTGTGTATGTTTTAATGACACCCTTTCTTTTTTTATTTAGTATTGGACTTAGTTTGGTGGTGGTGGTGGTGGTGGTGGTAGAGGTGGTGGTGGAGGTGACAGTATTGGAGAAATACTGTGCATGTGTATGTGTGTCTGTGTGCAGGCACAAATATCGAGCCATATTGTCTACACTTGTGAATTATGGAAAATATCACTCAGCACATTGTATTCCAAGGCAGAGCAGTAATATATGACTCACTGTGGCAGGTTAATAGCAGGTGTGTGCCTGTGTGAGTGAGTGTGTGTGTGTGAGAGAGTGTGCGTGCATGTGCATCCTGCCACCCCACCCCGACCCCTTCCCCCCTCGCCCTGCTCTTCACTCTCCGTTCCCCTCGGCTGCACTAGCTGGATTCAGCGCTCCAGCTTCCTCTGCAATGACTGACTTCTTAAACTCGTGTAATGTATAAGACAGTCACGTATACTGGTATACATAAATACATAAATACACACAAATACAAATACACTGATGTTCGGTATAGGACTGCTTACAGCCCTGCACTGTAGCAGTTTAAGCTAACGTCAACGATAGCTTCGTAGACTGAGGAAAGACAACTTCACAGCCCAGAATTCAAGAAGTCCGAGAGCTGTGAGGCTTTTTTAAGTTTACCTGGCATATTCCAACAACTGCGTCTGTCAGCTTTCAGTCATTTACACTTGACGAGTAGTGAGCTACCTGCTAGTTATGAACAGGAAAAAGCACGGCACATATTTCAAACATTATAATATATAAGGTGGAGTTTCCTCTTCTACCAAATGCTTTTTTGTGTGTGTTTGACCCCTCACAGCTACATTTAAATTAGCAATTTAAATGTCAAAATACATTTTAAGACAATAAAAAGCTATGTCGAGATTATCAGCATGCAAAAAACTTAAACAGGCAACAGCCAAGATCTCGTTTTTGGTGTTTAGACACTCACAATAAATGCTAATTAGCTATAGCTGAGTAAATTTCAATTGCGATTTTAAAATAAAAACAATGAATGGTTCGGCCCTAAATTATTCTTCAAAGAAGTGAAGACAGATGCGGTTGAAATCCCAGAGTCACACAGTATAATATACGTATGGTCAAATCACAGCAGTATAGTGCGAGGTAGCCACACATGCTGATATGACATCAGGAGTGACCAAGATAGAAGGTTTAGACAGAACCTTCTGAATTTTCCATTGAATCAAATATGTATTGTTTCTGAACATCTTTCTTTAGCTCACCCAGTTCCATACATAAACATCAAGAGGCACCATTCTCACAAGGACATGTTTACACTGTATACCAGGAAGTAGGAATCCTAAACAGACTTGTTTAAGAGGGCCAGGAATCAATGACATCTGTAATCACACCACAAGCTATCAGAACCAGGCTTTCCTCTTATAGAAAACTTGTAGAACAAAATAGCAGGAAATGACTGCAGCACTAAGCTGTAGTTAGGGTGTCTTATGATGTTGTTCAGGGATTGTCTTACTTTATCATCAGCTACCAATATCACAAATAGTCATAAAAAAACTGCTCCTACCTTACAAACTGCTGTTATGTGCTCGCAAGGAGGCTGTGTGCGTGAGCATAAAGCTCTCAGTACACTGCTGACTGCTGGAAGATGGCGACCGGCGTGGTGAACGCTGAAAGCGACTCCTCCTGTTGAAGTAGCTGCCAGCTGTCCAGGACCGTTTGTGCTTCCTCAGGTACTCCTTGTAGTTCTTGGTGAGCAGCGTGTACAGAAAAGGGTTAATGCAGCTGTTGGAATACGTCAGACATGTGGTCAGGTAGTTGATGTTGCGTTTGGCTTTGGTGGACAGGGGCAGTGAGGGGTGGAACTGACCCAGCAGCTGCCAGATCCAGAAGGGCAGGAAGCATGCCCAGAAGAGGAGCACGATGGTGAATATCAGGTACAACACCTTTAAGGACATAAGACCACAGAGAAGAACCATTAGTGAGAAGCACAGAGTGGTGCATTAATGTCAAATGTCTAATTAAATGTCATCATCTGGATACTGAGAGAAATTATTAGATCAACTGTATATCATCAAACTGTGTATTAAATTGTTGAAATCACAAGATCGAATTTGGACATATTTAGGCTCAAGTATAGCAGATAACACACCCTACTCCAATAAAATATCAAAACTTTAGTTCTTTTATGTAATTCTGCAGGGCATGCACAAACAACAAATTTGGTCATTTAACGTGGAGGTACTTGGAGCAGGGTTGTCAAATATGGCTGAGAACATACATGCACATAATCACTACGTAAATGAAGATGAGCGGTAACGCCCCAACAGCACTTTTAAAAAGCAAGATTGCGTGACATAGAACCATCCCTTAAAATACACTCTCATGATGCACTGACCTTTTGATTGGGGAGTTTCTTTGTCTGTTTGAAGGTCTCCGTCTGTGAAACCCAATAAGTGCGTGCAAGCTGGATGTAGAGATAGCCAATGATAAGTCCTGGGGCGACAATGCTAGTGCAAAACAGGAAGGAGATGTAAACTTTGTAGGAGAGTGGCGACAAGGTGGGCTGACACATGGCCTTGTTGCCCACCGTCATTAGCTGAATGCTCACGATCATCGGTAGAGTGAGGATGAGAGATGCAACCCAGACCAGCAGAGCGATGGCCTTCCGGTAACTTTTAGACCGCTTGACTGTGTCGAGTGGCTTGAGCACAGCAAAGTAGCGCTCCGTGCTCATGATTGTCAGCGTGAAGATACTGGCATGCATGGTCAGGAAGTCCATGCTGATCAGAATCCGACACCCTGCATCCCCAAAGTACCATCCCTTTAGGAAGTGTGTGCAGACTACAAATGGTATGGTGAGGAGATACAGCAGATCTGCCAAGGCTAAATTTATGATGTAGATGTACATAGAGGCTGCAGTCCTCATGGAGTGGCACATGACCACCAGGGTGTAGATGTTCCCAGACACCCCGACGAGGCACATGATGGAGAGGATGGTGCCAATGGTAAAGGTGGCGGCTGTGTCCTCATGCGCATTCAGAGGGGGGTCTGTGGCATTGGCACTCCTTTCCACGAGGACTCCTACAGGCTCCATGGACACTGTGGTCATATCTGGATATGTAAAAACAGAAATGTAAGAGGTGGCGTTGATGATTGACATTTGGTAATTAACTTGAAGTGGTCAAGGACGATTATTTCATTGAAGTGGATCTTACATAAATGGGAACTATTATAGTCAGATACTAGTTTGATTTTATTTCTAATCTCTGTTTGTGACAAGAAGAAGTCAATAGGGAAGGACTTAAAGGGCTTGCTTTCAATACAAAGCTTCATTTAGGCTCTGTCTCCACTAGTCATTTGAAAAATCTGCATCTTTCAGTTGTACCACTGACTCCGTCAAGTGACCAACTCATGCATCCAACTCATTTTATTCATGGCTTAGAAAGCAGCTTTGAAAATAGTTCAAGCTCATGCAAATTCAGTCACATTTTATTTAGGGTTATATATTACACCATTAAGTATTCTGTTACCCAGTTTTACCCAAATTGGTCATAACATGTGTTGTTGGACAAGTTATGAGTTGGTGTCTTTGTTTCTGTTCTTAAGTTTTAAGATGCCACAACAACTGTTCAATGGTGGAAGAAGTATTCAGATTCTTCAGTCCATGCATTCAAAAACTTCCTTTTGTAAAACTACAAAGGTATTAGCATCAAAATATACTTAAAGTACCTAAAGTCAAAGTGCACATTATGCAGAATCATTATGCCTGTTTTAGACTCATTACTGGATTATAATTGAATTAATGTTTACATCACTTTAATGTATCAGCTGCTGAAGGTGGGCTAATTGGAATTCGTTTACATACTGCTGGGTAGCTCAGCCATTTTTTTGTTGATTTATATTTTGTATTAAAAATCTAAATCTGTAAAGTAACTAAAGCTATTAAATAAATGTAGTAAATGTTGTATGAAGTACAATATTTGCCTCCGAAATGTAGTGGAGTTAAAATATAAATAAGCATGAAATTAAAATCAAGTGAAGTAAAAGTACCACAAAATGTGGTTGGTTACATTCCACCGCTGAAATTGTCTGGACTGAATGTGACAGCCACAACCTGATAAAGTTGATTACTTAATGCAGAAAAAATCTGCAAATCTTCTGTGAAAGAATTTCTGATGGACATGAGAGCTATACTTTATTGGGTGATGTTCAATTTGAGTGGTATTTACGTCAGCAGAATATCAGAGGGCTGATGACGAAATGCGTCCTCACTCTCTGACAGAATTCAGGCGAAACGATGCTAGTGATTGCATGCACACAGGGACTGTATTTAAAAAATAAAAGAGGAGCCAAACGTATCAGAGTTGATGCAACACAGAGAACGTTTTATTCTGTCACAGAGGTCTCTCTTTGTCCAGTATAATGCCAAGCTGTCAACATTTTGACAAAAGTAATTGAGAAAGTATTCTTCCTTTGTGACATGCTGTTCCAAAAACACCGGGGGAAGAGATGAAGTCAGGCATGGTTAATATTACATTTCAGTCACTCAATAATAGACCTGTCCAGGATGCTTCGATAAACACAGCAGCCCTTATTGCAAATGTATCTTTAAGGACAACTACACATCTGTCTCTGCATGCAAGTAAATTAGAATGCGCACAATCTTACCTGTACTGTCTCCCTGGACAGGAGGGTTTAGCACTCAGCTGCAGTTCCATCAGCCATGCTTTGTCTCACTTGGCTCCTCCAAACTTCGCACTTACTGCAAAAATTTCACACTCCATAAAAGTCCCAACAAATTCTACAGAGTATCTGAGACGTGGAACACGCAGGTGGAAAAGAAGGAAAAATAAATCTATATCCAGCAGTCTCAAGGGGGAAAATAACCTAAATGAGTCATCTACTACAGCAAAAATCCAAAGTGAGATTCAGGGGAAAGGTGCACCGACGGCAGCCCCAAAAGTTCTCTTCCGTCTCCTTTACCCCGTGTGCGCCCTGGAAGCATCCACACACTGGATGTCAGCTGTAGCAGCCGCAGCCGAGTGATTTCATTCAGAAGAGAACATTTAACAAACAAAAGAACATCAATGAGATGATGATGAGAAGTGAGGATCACGTTAAGCTACAGCTGTTTACGGAGAATCCCCCCTCAGACTGAGACAGTGAGAGAGAGAGAGTGCCAGAGGTAGAGAGGGAGCAAGAGAGGGGAGAGAGAGAGAGAGAGAGAGAAATATGAGCGCGCTGCTGCTGAGGCACTCTCACTCAGAAGCCCAAAGTGGGAGGGAGAAGACGGAGAGAACGGGCAAGAGAGAGGTATGCAGGAAATGTGTTCTGCTCTCTCTCTCTCTCTCTCTCTCTACTCTAACCCCTGTGCCATCTATTTCCATGCAGTGGGGGCGTGTGCCACAAACTGATATGCAACGCTGGGACTTGTGACACGTCAATGACTGAACAACCCCGCCGACACAAACACACGTGCAGCATAAATCAAAAGCTAAAAGGACAGACCATTTGTCCCAGCGTGGAATATCCAGGTATCCATTATTTTAAATGTTTAGTGCCAGGGTCAATGTCACCTCCTGCTGCGGCAATTCACCCAAGCACAGTCATCAAACAGCATCTGCTGCAGGGGGGGGTATCCAAGCTAAACAATATCTTTGGCCTTCCGTTGCTGCTCATTCAGGCTGCATGCAAAGTGCATGCTGATTTGGAGCCTTTCTTGCTTGTGCTCTTCGCTCTTGACACAGCCTTTTTAAATGGGGAATGAAAATGTAAAAGACAATGAAAGTGAAGTTTGCATCCATTCTGCTGTAGCATTAAATGTAATCACACTAATCAGTTATAGGAAGGTTGTGTGAAACGATGAAGAATGTTTCTGAGCATCGCAACCCCCCCCAAATGCCTTTTATTATCAAGATTGTATCAGTTTTGTCAAACAACATTTGTAAAAAACTGAGCCATATAATTACATTTTTCTTATCCTATTCATGTGTGCAGGGAGCAAACAGGAAGTCAGCCAACTCGGCCAGTTGAAGTGTCAGATGGGAATGCTCTCAGACTTCTCAGCTGGGTAAGGACTCTCGTGTGCATGCTCAATGGGCCGGTGAGGAAGCCTGCAAAGGCTTTTTCGCTGTATGCGCCCACCGAACCACTTTCAAAGTAAGGAATGAAGACGCCATTTATGAATGTGGTATCCAGTTCTGCTTAGTACATCCATGGTGGGACTTTACATAATTTGTGTATATGCAAATATAAAGATGTAATCTGAAGAATCATCAAATCTTTATGTGAGACTGAAATTTTAAGGATTATGACTTTAAATGATAAAAAAATAAAATTTAAAAAATGCAAATTTGAAGGCTTAATGACTGAGCTTCATTAATGTAAAGACAGACAAAGAAGGAGAGCAGTCTAGAAGGGCATCACAGGAAGGAATTCCTGTTAACTTTTAAGTCAGAGTCTAAGCTGTACTCGTTGCTAGCTAGCGACAGCTAACGTCTGTACAGTCAGTCCTTTGCTGTTTGACGGGAATAACCACGGGCTGCATAAGCATGAATAATGCACGGCAAATGTACAAATTGGTCTTTAACACAGAATCTTTCAACTTTAGCCATTATTGTTTATGACCAAATTGGTAGCTTTTAGCAGTGGAGCGCCCCTCACTGGGTCGTGATACACAGTATCACAGTATGATGGTGCCTCGTTCAAAACCTCCAAAGCCGATCCTGATGTGATATCTTGCTCGCTTGCAAACCTACTGCTTTTTCTATTGACCTTTATAAACTGCTAGTTTTGTACAGAACATGACAGCTTGAACAGGCTACATACTGAGCTGACTACTGAACAGCACCACACGTGTTTCACTTAACCTTACGGATCTACTGAAGTGCATTCGAACGGTTCTGTGTCTGAACTACATGACTGTGAATCTTTGAGCTGAACTGAATTAAATGATTCTAATCAGCTAAGTGATTAGTCATTTCCATCTTTATAGGGGATAGTTAGCAACATACTGTACATGGATGTCTTTCACAGTGCCTGGACTGATACCACCACAGGCCAGCAAAGTTGGACATTTTTAAATCCTTCCTATTAGGGTCTTCAAGCTGGGCTCCTTTTATAAAAAGGCTTTTTTCAGTGTTGTTATTCTGTAGTAAAATGACAGTTTGGTGTGAAATCTTGAACTGCTTGTAGGTCGATTGTGTTCTATGTTGGATGCCTGTGTTAAAGAAATCGACACCAAATCAGATGGCTAGTGGGAGAAAAATCCAATCCAAACAAACTTTCTTAGCATAGGAGGACACCATGCACACAATCTCCCAGTGGGTAGCTTGCAATTACAGTCAGTTCAATCTTCTTTTTGTCTGTGTGTTTGTTGCTTGCTTAAATTGCCATTTAAGATTAAAGTTTTCGGGTAAAATTTTTGTTAGTCTGCAGCAGTATTGTAGGTAAAAACCACCCCCGTGGTGTGAAAATAACTGATGATTTAGAAGATAAGTCCACATGTGGCATCATTTATTATTTATTTACCAGGGTAAAGGGAACCGTCTTTCCCGGCAGTTAGAGTCAATTCAGCCTGATTTGACTGTAGCCCCCCCCCCACTGCAACTTATCTGATCAGAGCTAATCAGGCAGACTGGTTCTATGCAGAAACAGGCAGACAGGCCTTTATGCTGCGACATTTACAGCTGTAACCTTTTGACCGTACAGGTCAGAAATCCATTCATAACAATATATATTCTATAATACGTCAATACATTTAGCCAATAAACTGTTACTGTTTTCAACCACGTGGTGAGCAGTCCCCATGTGGTATTCATGAAACTACATCAAGTGCTTATTGCTAGCAGAATTGAAATGATAGATGGTTGCTGGAAAAGACACTTAGGATGCACAAGAGAGACACAAACCTTTCTGACGGCATGCATTTGCTTTTATGACTGAATTAAATATTAAAGAATTCCTATTGGAGTCAGCAGGTGTAACTAGATGTAAACACCAGTCAAAAAGCAAGCAGGCCTCTTCTCTGCGTTCTTTACGGATTGTAACAATTGACTAGCGTTTACAAGGACAGTGTGTTTACTTATCACAGTAGGGGTCACGTTGCTTCTGCATGGTGTGTATGTATGTGTGTGTTTGTAGGTCACCCTCATAAAATTAGAGAGTATGTGTAAAGGGATTAAAGGAGCACTGATGAGGAGCTATTACAGCCAGATCGGGACTGGATATCTGCTGCTTACACAGTAATTGATGCAATGCAATAGCCTGTCACAGATTTCTACAATCACAAGATACTTAAGAGGAAGACATCCACCTCCAGCTAATTAGCCCTTTCTCTTTCTTTCTTTCTCTCTCTCTCTCTCTCTCTCTCTCTCACACACACACACACACACACACACACACACACACACACACACACAAAGGGGAAGTGAAAAGAGAAACAAATTAGCAAAATCAGGAATGCAGAGGATCCATACCACAATGATCAGCTGCTCAGAAAATCACACACTTTATCATATTAGCCTTACAAGTGTGGTAAATAGCAGTTTGACTGAATGCATAAGTGCACTCACTGACATTCATTATGACATTTAAGCCACACCATTCATAATGCATCTGCATGCAATGCATGTGTGTGTAATGAAAGGTGTGCATGCTCTGTGTGCCATTTCATGTTTAACAAGCACACAGCATGCATAATGCATCCTCGCTGCAAAGCCACGAAGAGCAGCGCTGCAGTGGCTCCATCCATTTGTTCTGTGGATGAAAGGGTGAAGTTTGTCAATGTATCAGACAGAAAGGAGGAGAGGAGATGATAGAATAACGAGGGAACACAAATAAGGCTAGAATTCAAAATGAATGCACATCAAACAAACTAAAGTCAGCCAAGCTAGCAAAGTATCCCAGTATATATTATTGACAGCAATCTGACGGTTAGTGAGGAAATGATGCTTGCTCATACGGGGCACATTTCAGAAAACAAGCGAGGACTGTACATAATGTGTTTATATGTGAATGTGAGGACATAATCTGGAGAATCATCCAATTTTCATCATGCAGACGCACAAGTGTTCGCCTTCTGTTGTATTTCCTGACCACCGTGTTAAATGTGTCTTTTCGAACAGAACTCCGTCATTTGTATGATTGAGACGTTCTTAGTGTTATCACAGGTGTCGTCAAACCAAGAGCTGCAATAAAAAGCACATATTCCAAACGGGGGACAGCTAGCATGGTGCATGGTGCACAGGCCTGAACGACGAATCTAGAAAATAAATGTTGCCGTCAGGATCCAGAGAGGTGTTTCAGCAGTAAGACCCATTTGGGGTTTAATAGTCTTGAGGAGGGCATCTCGGTTTGGCTCGGCGGACATGAAACATCTGAAATACAGCCAGGGCCCAGGGGCCGACAACACAGAGTATTGGTACTCTGCAATCTGCCATTTCACCATCTGCCAACACGGACGTCTGGGAACCGGGAACCAGGTGGTGGTACCGAGCTGTTGCATGTGGTGGATTAGAGACAAATACCCTGACCCCTTAAGCAACTATGCTGGCTACAATATGAAAACTGTGTTCAGTGTTCCTGCGTGAGTTCATTACCTCAAAGAAAATTATATTTTATCTGTAATATTAGGTCTTTAATTAAAAATGGTCTATATATGTATGTACAACAATGGTACTATAAACCATACTCTCAGGACTTTTCTTGCTCCTGTTGCCTCTCATTGCTCATGTAGCTGAAGTCATGTCCATTAGGGAGTGAGAAACAAAAAAGCAAGAACTAGAACCTACCCAGTCCTACAAGGTACTCCTTCCAGGAAGTATTTGTTCTAATCCCATACACCTGATCCAACTGATGGCTTTGTTCTGATTGGTTGAGCAGTAAAAAGAGCTACCTGGACACAGCGCTCAGGTGTGTAGCTCAGTCAGTAGGTGAGATAAGAACACTATGCACAAGGAAGTAAGATCAACCAGATGCCTTATCTAGTGTCCTTTTGCCATGCAAAAAGAGGGTGGCACGACAGGCCTCTTGACTTCCTGTTTGGTCTGTCCTTCCCTTTTAAGAGGGAAGCAGTGAGATAAGCTGTCTCTCCCCCTGGGCATATAGTTTGTTGCTTTCGATTTTTCTTTGTCCATTACACTTCACCATACACTCATTCCAACACTACTGATTTACATACTTTATATTGCAATGGCTAACTTATATTTTGTTAAATAAGTCTTTAGTTAAAATTAATTATGTACAAGCTATCAATGCAAGCATGCACTGACTTATCTGTTGTGCAGGCCCTCAGTACAGCATAAAGCGATATACGCGTAAAGTGCAGTGAAGTGTGGAATGAGTAGGATGATTTCTGGCAGGAAAGGTTATTTATGAGTGTTATTTGGCAGCCTTTCAGCCGACTCTGTGAGCAGCTGCTCGCTTGCTCCGTGAGACGTGCAATCCTCTGTAGGGGATAATGTAAATGAAATTACGAATGCATGCTCACCCACTCCACAACGGTTGCAGTACCCCTTGAATGAAGTTTCACCTGAAAAGGCGGGAGACCATCACATTGTTTGTTGGTCACTGTAATTGCACTTTTTGATGGGTAGCTGGAGAAAGGCGGTCAGTTGCGTCACGCTGCGGTTGTAGGTGATGCACGCAGGCTGGTCAATGAGGTCACCTTCAACAACGACTCCCTCAGGGCATCATCATGCAGGTCTGGCTCACTGGTTGGTGACTCAGTACAATTTCCTCAAGACTAATAATGTGGAGTCTGTCAATGACATTGTGTAATGCACCAGCTCCGTATGGGGAAACGTCTCATTGGACGGGGCTGAAGGGACTTGTACCTAAATGTAGCGGAGTAAGAAATACACCATTTTAAGTGGAGTGTTAAAATTTGGAACTTCAACATGATAGACAATGTGAAACCACAGGGCCAGTCCTGTATTAACACTATTATCATTAGTAGTATAAGCTGCATTATTGCTATAAGCTTCCCACAGTGAGACTTGATCTTTCTTTTGATACTTTATGCAACATGTGACCTTTATGACAGATTAGTGCATTGACACCACTTCAGGCCGGTCCTCCTCAGTTTGTGGGTGGGTTATTGCAGACAAACGAGGCTTTCTACCAGGGTGAAAAAAAGCTGCTTGGTTACAGGATCTTACTTTTTGGCCACATCAAAGCTGCTTTCTACACAAAAAGAGGAGAAAACCACAAAGAGGACACCAGAGCTGAGAGCTGGAGTTATGTTAGTGTTAGCTTGCCAGTAAAGACAGTCATCACAGTTCATGGATCATTCTCAATAAAGACTTTCTCTGCCCTGTCTCACACACACACACACACACACATCTAGAAGTACTGCTGCATTGAGTGTATAAATCATTCCTCCAGGTTGGGAATGGATTTGAGTCGAACAGCTTGTTTGGTTCTCCAGTGGGTTTGGATGCACATCTGCAGCCCATCACAATGCAATTCATTTCGCCTCCATAGAAGAGTAGAACAGCAGGAGGCGCCATTGAAATGTGATGTCAGGAAAAGTCATGATACGGGCGCAGGGCGTCATCTTTTTCCCTACTGGATGTCTTATCATTGCATCCCATAATGCCAGGACACAAAAAACCCACATGTTGCTCATACTGCTATCAAGCCTTCGAACAGTCTGTGCAGTCTGGGCCCAATCCTGCCACATTTCAGAGATCCAAAGTGAGACATGGTTATAAATAAAGGCAGTATCAGGAGATACAGACCAGCATTTTTTCTGGCTGAAAGTTGGCAGGGAGTGATGTGATTTTAAAAAATCTAATCTTTGAGGTCAGAACGATTAAGTCATCTGTTCTATTACTGTGTTTTAAAAATCAATTTGTCCTGAGAGGAGAAAAATGCCACAGGGGTGAGATACAGATTGATTTTCTGATCTGCTGGTCTGCCTCGTTGCAAGAGAATAGACTTGCTCTTTTAGTTTTTTCTGTTTAAATAAAAAGTGGAAGAAAGAGATTGACCAGGTGATGAAGTTAGCAGAGTTTGTCTTTCTTCATTCTTCCATCACTTTTTGTGTGTAAAGCTGAAGTTAAAACCATGAATGCTTTGCACCATGATTGCGCCATAAAAAGGGAGCGGTGGGAGAGGGAAGCACAGGACTGAATGGAAGACAAAGGATCAAGGAGATGAAAAGAGGGATGAAAAGATATGGACAAGGCTGTGTAGGGGTTTGATGAATGGAAAAAGGGTCTGGATGAAGAGTGTGGATCAACAGAGATGCCTATGAACAGGCTTAACCAGGAATAATTTATTTTGACAAGTGTTGAGGTTCTGCTCTCAAACCACGTAACAGTAACTGTGCTGGGGGAGGCAACAGGAGGAACATGTTAAAATAAAATGAAAGTGGAAACCTACGTGTGTTTAAGTTGATCAGTATTTGATGGAAAAGACGAGCTGATACTGATACTGAATTCAAATGTATATATGTCAGTCAGATATCTGCCATAAGAGGCTAAGTGGATCTAAATCCCACCAGGGAAATACAGCAAGCAATATCAATCTTAGCTATTAGCTTTACTTAACCTTGAAACCAATCTTTCTAAAAATGCATTTTGTTACTTTTAGCAGTATTGGGCACTAATTCGCTTGTGCAACAGTTGAAAGTTGGGTCACGAGTCCCATCGGGTAAAGTTTACTTACGAGAGTTGGTGAGTGAGTGCTTTGAGATAGCGGAGTAAGAGCAAAGAGACGAAGCAGCGGGGGGAAGCTGGCAGGGATCCATCGTTCTGACCCACTGACTTTCACCACTAATAGACTCAACCGCAATGTGGAGTCCACTCAAAGAGTTAAACTGGCCCACATGGTGGTTGTTTTTATGTGTGTGTGTGTGTGTGTGTGTGTGTGTGTGTGTGTGAGAGAGAGAGAGAGAGAGAGAGAGAGAGAGAGAGAGAGAGAGAGAGAGAGAGAGAGAGAGAGAGAGA
>JAVQJD010008311.1:0-17290 GCA_036023655.1 Nannoperca australis | reverse complement strand
AAAAACAAAATATCTATATTTTTTATTAATATAAACAACAAATAAAAAAACAACCAACACACACCCACACCACCCCCCCCCGCCCGGGGGGGGGGGGGGGGCCCCCCCCCCCCCCAGGTCCTTCCATCAATATTAACACAATAAAAACATGTCTGAACCATGAAACAGGTGGAGCATGAACGTACATGATATCACTGTGGAGGTGGGCACAGGTATGGATTTTACACAGTATAACAAGAATATCAGCAAAAAAAATCAATTGGTTTGTATGAAAGATGAAAACACTGATGAATTGGCTGCTTCTTCTAAGAAATATGAATAATTTTGTTCCTTTCATCATTTTTTAACCAGTGATACTTCAATTTATAATGTTTATAATGTTAACCAAAAAATCCTTTAAAGCAGTTTTAAATAACCCTGTTTATGTTGCTGCTACAGAATTTATTCTCTTCTGGCAGCCCCAGACATTTTTATTAAACCCTTGTTTTTATACACTCCAAGAATGTATTGTATTTTTTTAGCAGTGTAACTTCCACTTGTGGATAAAGTCTCAATTTGTCTATATGGCTTTGTCTCAAAACTTCCCCTCTAAAAGAACTGAACAGGAGTGTTAATAACCTCATATCAGTGACCACCATGACATACAATTATGACATACATGCTCAGAGGGGATCAGTTGCTTCCTACCCGGCGCATGTCATCTCAAACTCTGACTTTTACCACTTCAGTGGTGCCATTAACCTCACTGGAGGCACAAGAGAAGATGTGCTGGAATGGGTGAAGAGGGGGATGTTGCAGAGTGGTGGAGTGATGTGTGGGTGGCTGGAGATAATCTTTCAGACACTACAAGGTGTCGTGTTGCCATCCCGGAGGTGGTTGCCAGGCAACAGCATCTTTCATAGTCTTTCTCCGGGTGGTAACTAGGTTACCCCAACTTACTATCACCATCTTGGGTGTTTTGCTGCGTTTTCACAGCAGAACAGTGTCCCTCTTCCTGTTGGTTCGCTAACTTATAACAGCTGGTTTGGCCGGGGCGCCGGCATCCCACCCGGGCTGGCAGGGGGGGGGTGAGAGGTTACACAAGTTCATCCAGAAGAGTCCCTATGCTGTGGTGCTGCTCCGGGGGGCCGGCTATGGGTTTGTTGCACATGGGGCAGACGCAGCGCACCTCCAGCCACTTCACCAGACACCTGTGAAGGAGAACACAGACAGGAGAAACATGAAACATTAAAGAGAAACCAAATGCTCACCTTTTAAAACAGAAGCCACACTTGCGACCCAACAGTGGAAGAAGTTTTGAGGTCTTTTACTTCAGTCACAATTCCAGACTGTAAAATAAATAACATACTCCGTTACAAGTCTTTATATCATCTTTTTATTGCTTTTATTTGTATTTATTTAGAATAATTTTGTCTTGCTTTTGTTTTACCTTAGAGGTGTTTTCCTTTCTGTGGTATATTGTTTTTGGAGTATCCTGTTTTTGTCTGTCAAAAACTCTGTTTTTAAAGGTGCTAATAATAATAACAATTATTATTATTACTATTCCTTTAAGTAGAAGTCCTGCTTTCATGATTTTACTTCAGCTAAATTTATTGTAGCAAAGTGTACTTTGTAGCAAATGAAGTAGGAGTCCATTTGTAAGCAGCATCTTGATGTTTGAGCTGGTTGTCTTGTAGGTAATTTGGTTCATACAGTACACTGTTTGGTAGGTTAATCCATAAGTCATTTCAGTTTAAATGTATCTCTCTTCTTTTTCCTGCTTCCAACTCAATCCGCTGACTGAAGGCGTTCATATTTCTTTATCCATTTTGTGTCTGTCAACCTTTAGAAGATGGTTCTTTCACTGCTGCTGTCAGCTGTGACACCTCCAGTTTCACCTCGTCAGAAATCCCACTCCACATCACATCCATCCAGATTTTCTGCTAATATTCTTGAATCCTTCTACACCACCAACAGAGTGTAGACTCCATCAGGAGGGTATTCCTGTACGGGGTTATGGCTTGACTACCCTTGTAAAATGATGGTGGTGTCACTAAAGGGTTTTTATGCCAGTGCCTCCCTTATTCTTCTTTATGCCACTCTTTCATATAGTCCCTACAGAAAAAAATGCTCCTGGAAAAAAATGCTCCTCATGTTCATAATGACTCTGAGGAATTTTTGAATCCCGTGCGATTCCCGATCGCTGAACTTCAGATCAAACATGAACATTTTCATTTGTAACAAGCCCAGGCGGGAGCAACGTGGTAACAAGAGCAAAGAAAGGCTCCACCGTGCTCTTGTGTACTCACTTCCTGTGGAAGGCATGTTGGCATGGCAACACCCCCAGCTCATCTTTCACTTTGAAGTCCTCGAGACACACGGCGCACGTCTGCTGTGAGAGTGACAGACAGGACAGAGTCAGACTTGATGATATTATCATGTGTAATTTTGGGGGTTTTGTGTTTCCTATTGTTAAAGTTTTAAGCCGAGTGTTTGCTCACAGATAATATCTAAATACAAAGGTACATGTAATTCACATCCTTACCCCATGAAGACTCAATTTTTTGGGATCTCCTTTTAAAACCACCTGTAGGAGAAACAAAAACAAAACATGTTTAAGAAAGATTTTCTTTTATTTATACTCTAAACTGCGTTAAATGTTAACCTCAGCTTTACCTCTCTGTATCCAAACCGCTCACTCTGGGCTTGGTGTCGTAGTTTGCTGTGGGTGAAGAAAGAAACACATCCTTGAATAACTTCTCTGTGGCCTTCAGTCATACTTTGCATGTGCTTCTTGTAAAGTGATGGAAGAAGTATTCAGATATCCAATAATAATAGCACAATGTAAGAATACTCTGTTAAAAAGAAAAGTCTGGCATTCAAAGATTTACTTACGATTTTCTCATGTTTTGAGGATCCTTACTTGAGTATTACCATTTAATGATTTAATGATTTATACTTCTACTCCACTTTTTCGGAGCAACATAGTGGAGTAGTTTTTACGACACTATATTTATTTGACCGCTATGGTTACCAGCAACTTTGCAGATTTACAGACAAAACGCGATCAACTTAGAAAATATTTGTTATAAACTAACTAACATTAGTTAAAAGTAGCATCAACTCGACCAACTTCAATCATACTGATATGAAATACACACGAGGAAATTTACTTTTCACCACTTCTCAGTTGTTTGTTAAGAGAAAAAGCTGTCTGTATTTATTCCAAACTGAGTTCAACAGCAGGTCATTGGATTAAGGCTTAAGTTTGTGTAGTTAAATTACAGGACTGCTGGGTGTAACAGAAGCTGTGTAATTGCGGGGCAAGCTTTGATAATTGACTGTCTTTTCAAACAGCTACAGTCGCCAAACAGAGAAATACGCATTTTTCTGCAAGCACACACACACACACACACACACACATTGTTCCCAAGTAATCATGTAACTACACGCAAACTCTAACACACACTTGCATGCACATGTACACAAACACAGCTAATGAGTACGTTGCCTCTTCAAATCCCTGCACCACCCCCTGAAAACCAACAATGGAGAGGAGATCTTTATCACTAGGCGACCTGTGTCTGTTCAGGCGGTTATTTTTGGCCTCCTGTTTTTACACAACTAAACATAGACTCAAATGTCTATCACTGTCTGTGATTTGAGCCTGGAACGAAATAAGCAGCGAGAGCAACTGAGATGAAAGGTGAATGTTTATTTGTGATCTGATCCCCCTTAAAAACCCAACAAAAATCACAGTGAGCTGCTGCTTAAAGCGAGGAAATAACGAATAGTTATTCGTTGTTTTTGTCACTTGGTTTATTGTTTATGCAGATTGCCGCTAACAATCTCCCATACAGAACAATGTGAGGATACACGTTTTGCATGTGCAGAGGTTTCCCATGCCTGGAGAATGATGTGAAGTGGGTTAAAGGGGGGCATGGCTGCGATTCCAGCGTTTCAGTTGAGCTATTGTGCCCTGTCTGCAAGAAAAGATCTTCTACTGAGTGACTGGTTCTTACTGTGTGAAGTAACAATAAATTCACCAGGTGTAAATTAGATAACAATAGATGCAAAAAATCTTCAACCAACCCAATCCTTTCCCTCTCACAAATGCTGTATATTCAGACTTTATTCAAGTACTTCAAATACTAGATCATTTCCGTGGTTACTGGTATTATGCATTGATATATTTTTCTCCATGTTAATATTTCTAATATCTTAAATATCATATATATATTAACATGACATGGAATCCTCTTTGAGTAGAACAGTAGATTGGTGAATTAAAAACAGTAGAAAGATGGTCAAGTTTGTCAATTAATACTTCTACATCCTTATTCTACCTTTTCTTAGCTTTTAAGTTGAACTTTTTATTATGCTTATCATATGCCGTAATATTTAATATCATATTACAGTTTCCATACCATGATCTAAGAAGCGAGCCACCAAATTTAATGAAATCCAATCCACAGGGCAACAGCTGGTCATAATCCTGCCAACACATTTTTTTAAATCGATCAATTTATTTAACAATGAGATACATAAATAACCACAGAACACTGTTAACACTACTGTCAACTGTGTATTTCATTCATTTATGTGCAAAAGTCTGTAATTATTGTCTAAATGTATTGTTTTTGGTTAAATTGTGTTTACAGGCATTCAGGCTTACAGACATCTTTTATGAGCTCCATGTTGCTGCTACTTTTTTTTAACCCACTTATTGGATGTCTCTTTCTCCTGATAAGCTGCTGACTTTATTACTGTCACAGGTGTCAGACGACCTCCAGCCCGCCCTTTCTGCTGCTAACGTGTGTTGAAATGAACAGTCACTTTGTTTTCAACCAATCTCTGCCTGCCTTTTAATTCCCCGCAGGTAAGATACTATCTGTATCACCGTTTCCATCTTTACGGGCACTGCGGGGGATTTGAGAAAGCACTTCTGATCATTAGAAGTTTGAGTCCACTGACCAGTCATATTTCTGTTGGCTAATGAACAACTTTTTTTTCCTCCTCTGGGATATGGGCCCTTCAGGGAATTTCACAAGTCCAGTCTCAAGGATCTCTCACAGGAAATGAAATGAGTCAGTTCATTTATTCTGGGAAAGCGGCTCTGATGTCTTAATATCTCTGCTCTCGGTCACTGTATTGTCTGGCTAATAACGCCCTTGCACCTTGTGGTTCTATCGCTCTGGCGACTGTAGCAGCTGTGCTCCTCCCTAAACTGGATACAGAGACCCGCCGCTGTTAGAGCACATTGGAGTATAATTAAAGCTGTGATATTTCTGGCGTGTGCTTTTGGCACCCTCGCGGTTTTGCAGGTACTGCTGTGTACACCCCCGGTTTGTTCCACTATTAGAACAAGTTTGAATAAGAAGGGAAAAAGGATTGTGCATGTGCTCAGCAAATCTTCCCCAGATCTCAAGGATTTTTAGAAAACTTTATATAATTGCTTTGCATGATTAAAAGAGGAAACCTCACATGGAAGAAATGAAGACAGAGAGACATTTTTAAGTCGTTTAAATAAAAAATCGAACGTCACCAATTCCCTGACACACAGGTTTTAGAGAGAGTCTGTCTAAGAGGGATAATAGGAAACCTGCCCCCAACAGTGAATGGCATTCATCGCTTAGTATTCATCTGATGAATCACCCGGTCTATAAATGAATTCTCAATCACACTCCTACCCAAGACTACCTTCAGCATGTTAATGGGACCAAAAGGAAGTGACTCATTGGTTATGATTCATAGGCAAGTGTTTTAAGAAAAACAGGAAGGATCCGAGCTTTTCTGACAGAGTTGATGGTCGATTTAGTGGCGAGCGCAGGCCAGACAAAACATTTGTGATTACAGAAAAGTGGCTGATCTCACCTCAACATGGATTTTTCTAAATCAAAACTAAATACTGAGATAATCTGGTTGATTGATTGAGGCTCGTTTTTGTCAATATTTGATACTAATTGATGCAGCTTAATATTTATACATGGTTTTATTTTCTCTAGGTGATAACTACAATGTAAAAATATGCCTCTTTCTCAAAATAATTGATCTCCAAATAAAAATAAAACATATTTTCACCAGTGAATGTAGTCACTTCCTGAAAGGGTTTTTTTAATTGAAAAAAAAAACAAATCTTATCACAAAGTTTATTTAGTAGCTCTCGATCATCAACAAATGGTCTTCATTATCGCATGGGGTTTGCCCTTTTGTCACATAATGGTTAATGTTCAAATTTACATTTCCATGACAATGGGAAAACTCCATCTGCTGATGAAGACTGTGTAATATGATGCTATGAAGCTCCAGAACCGCTACTGAATGGACCTCGGGATGAGAATGTTTTGCCACGTGCCTTTATTTATTTATTTACTGGCCAAAAAGTAGTAACATTTAAATTTAGTGGCCACTTGGGGGCAGCAGAAACAAAACGTGAACACAACACTGACATATCACATTTTAGGTTGAACTTGTTAGCAAACAGTTGCATATTTACACATCCAGCAGTTGCATAGCAACATTAGCATTCATTTGGAGTCGTGTTACTGGCCACCTGACAAATGTACGTCAAATATTCACTCAGTTTTTTAATCTCTACTAAATCCTGAGAGAAATATCTGGCTCTTTAGCTGCTAAATGCTTCACTATGATCACCAGCTCGTCGCTAACTGTGTCTATTTGCCAATTGGTGCTGAGCTGGAAGTGTACAGTAGATTTTTTAGAGCCATGTCACTGTAAACAGCTGCCCGCTGGAGAAAGCTCTGACAGCGGTGAGAGTGAACAAAAACGGTAAAGTTGTGGGCCGGAGAGCTAAATAATGAGCTGAAACTCAGTATAAAGCTCTGTAAAGCCATGGGGAGATGCAGATAAATTGTCATCTGATACATTGTTGTTGTAAAATGATCGATTATAGCCACTTTGTACATATTGATAGTAAAAAGTACTGTAGTTGGTCTTTAAAAAATGCAACAAATGGTTTTGATTGTAGAATTATATGACTGAAATCTGTCAAAGAACAGCTACTTAACAGATCTTGTGGTGAGATTTACTTGGTGCTGCTGCTAAATTAATTTAATCTATCTAATCATGCACACAACTGAGCAAAAAGAAGCACACACCTGCAGGAGACCCACAGTGGTACTGTTGGTGACGTACATTGTGCACTTTATGTTTTCCAGACAGCACGTTGGCTCTGTATGTCTCCACCGACAGACGTAACTGCTTGACATTTTGATACACAGGCAATTTGGATGGCAATCCAAAATCATATCCAACACCGAAAATAGCACACCTCACATTATGAGACCTTACGTTCAGTCATACTAAGAGAGCTCGGGATAGAAAAACAAACCCTACTGCAGGTGTTGACGTTTCCTTGTGAGGTTTTGTACACTGCAGACGTTCATGTGTGATATTTTCGTGTACACCCTCTGTGTGCTATTCAGGTCATGTTTATTCTGAGCAGAGTGTGTCTGCAGTTTTCCTTGCTGCTGTGCTCACACATTGTGACGGGCTGCTTCCTGTTGCCTCATATCCCGTCCTTCATACACAAACGTCCCCTCAGCTCATCAGGGAGTTCACAGTCAACAGCGGGAGAGGTCACCCTGTTCCTCATTTTCTTTCTTACCTCCTTCACTCTCTCACTGTGTTTCTCGCCTGCGCACACACACACACACACACACACACACACACACACACACACATAATCTCCCTACTGTGAAGGTTTTTAGGGATGGTAATGTTTGTCAGTCCACCATCTTGGTGCAGACTGAAATATCTCAACAGCTATTGGATGGATTGATATTTGATAATTTTTATAACTTTGGTGATCTCTTGGTGAACTTTTCATATAGCTCCGCCATGATGGCAAATTTTCTCTTTGTCCAAAACTTTGTTTGCAAAACTAATGCCATTCCCATCAGCCTCAGATGTGCTATGTGTGTCACGCTAATTAGTAAATGTTAGCATACTAGCACACTACACTGGATGATGAACATACCTTCTAATCAACATTGTCCTTGTGAGCATAAAAGCATGCTTACGTTAGCATTTAACTCAAAGCACTGGTGTGATTAGGTACAGTCTCACAAAGCTGCTAGCACGGCTGTAGATACATAGGGTGTTTTTAAACCTGCACTGTTAAGTCCAGGCAGACTCTGGTTCATTTTTCTCCCTTGGTATGATTTGTTTGGGCAGATCAGAATTGTTTCAGTCCAGTCACAACGAATTCTGGAGCTGCTATTTTGTGGTGGGAACGTGACCTGACCTCAATCTGACACAACTACCACGCATACTCTGCGGGTTTGAACTGAATAGTCCCAACATCCCAGTTTTGATTGATTTCTGTGTTTGAAGAAACCAAACCAAGGGGGAATACACATCAAGTTGACCAACTCATTCACTGATTCAAACCAGAGCAAAGGAAGTACAGGTTTGAAAACACTCTCAGTCCCATTTCTTTGCAGACATTTCTTGTTTTTAATCACATATTTCTGTTTCTGTCACCTCTCACCTGATGAAGTAACAGCAGAAGATGAGGCTCAGGATGAAGACAAAGATGCCTGTCCCAAAGATGACCATGTAGATGTTGAGAGGCAGGTCCTGGAAGGTGATGGGTGGCATGGTGCACGACTTGTTGGAGTAAACCAGTCCCAGACCACAGAAGCACCCTGAGCAAAGACAGGTGGAAGTTTTAAAAACATATGCGCAGGAAGAGCAGGAGTGGAAACGTACGCTAGAAAAGGCAGAAGTGTTGAAGGCATGACACTGCCACAAGCAAGAATATCTCTCAAAACACAACTGAATGCAATTGTACACACCTCTTTTCAAAGTACAGACATGCAGCTTAGACAGTCTCTAAAAGACGCAAAAAATTCAAGCCTTACACACACACACACACACACACACACACACACACATGCATAGACACAAAGTTTGAGGAAGAGTGATAGAGAAAGTCGGTCACTGCACTTTCCTGTGATGGTGAATGAGTCCTTTTCAATGTTGTACTTAAACATGTAAAACACACTTAATGCAGTATCTTGGCTGTATCTCTTCATACGGCAGATCCACACCTCTTTGTCTTTAACGGGTCAGTGTAGTGTAAAGGCTTTAAAGTGGACAGACAACAAAGTAACGGGTGGTCATAAGCGAAAAGATAATATTTGCTCAGGCCTCTTTTGTGGAATTAAAATGTAATATCTGACACTGATGAAATCTAGGTAATCAGTTTTAGGACTTGAAGCACTTTTCTTTTAGATTATGATGCCTATATTCTTGTACAAGAAGGTCATTCATCCTTGTACACTACCGATGGCTGTAAAAACAGATGCAGAAACCGAATGTTTTCATGTCTTGAACTTGGCACTTTTAGGGGAGAACTTGTGAGAACTAAGTGAGAGAGTGTGCTCCAATCCAAACAGATGGTTCCCATTAAAGGTTCCCCCCTTTGTCTCATCCTTCTTGCTTTGACACTACACTCCTGTGTGTGTTTGTTTAACCATGAAATAGATTATCACTGTAGCGCTGCAGTCAAGGTCAGAGGTGGGGGGAGGGGGAGGACTGAAGGACAAATGTGGCATGACTTTATAATGTTTATAATGTTTTTTATCACGTATAGATACATTTAGAAGAATCATGAATTCCCAGATCTCAAAGGAGAAACCAACGCAGACAAACAGTTGTGGATTAGATAGATGGAGACGAGGAGTTACAGAGAGCCCACTTGTGTTTTGTGTGTCTGTGTGAATAATGAGACGTCAGTATCTGCATGTGAGACGGGGCTTTTGTGAGATCGGGGTCACACTAACCCAGTGAGTGTTGGAGTGTTGTGAGTGTCGAAGCTAACGCAGGACTCATCGCAGTCTGCTGATGAGAACCATCTCCGGGAACAGGAGCCCGTGGGCCACGGAGGTTTTCATTTTGATCAAACACTACAGCGGCTGATTTCACTGAGTAGCACGCCTTTATTAAGAGACATGGTGGTAATCAGTGAAATCAGCTTGTCTATTGTTTAATCACAACAGAGAGCTCCTGACTCCTGGCCTTCATAGCGAGACAGCAGCAATGTACCTTATCGTAGAAACAAACTGTACTGAAACTAATCCACAATCACTCCTTCGTGTTCTTCCTGTGTCTCTGCTCCAATTTCCTCCCACATTCCTAAAACATGAAGTACAGGTGGACTGGGAAATCTAAATCTAAATTGTCTGTAAGTATGAAGTCTATGTTGTACTAGTCCTAAGATGGACTGCGAACCTGTCCACTGTGCATCTTTTATGTTGCCCAATGCATGCTGGGATAGGCTCCAGACAGACAAACTAAAGGACAGATGGATGGATGGGCGAAGGAAAGATATATAAGCAGATGGAAGGATGGATGAGTGACAAATGGATGCACGAAGAGACGGATGGGTTAATGGATGGATGAATGGATAAGCTGATAGATGGATGAACAGTCGACGGACAGACAAACAGATATAAAAGGATGGAGGGACGGGAGGACGGACAGACAGTTCCTATGGCCACAAACAGGATAAGCATTTTAGAAAAAGTTATGGGTGAACAGACACATGGACAAATGGATGTATGGATGGAAAAAAACCATGGATGTATGGATAAATGAACAAACTGTCGAACAGACTGACGGATGGAGACCTTTACCAATTTAATTTCCCTGTGACGGGTATTGTTTTCTTGGGCCACAGGTTTTTTTTTTTATCGATCCTGGTATTTCTAGTCACTCCTGCAGCCAAAGTGACACGTTGACATTTCTATTTGACATTTCTCCCGCCTCACAGTGGAAATTGCAGAGTGAGAGGATCAATACTTCCCATCTCGTAGTTCCACTCTCTCCGAACGAGCAGTGACGCTCCATTTATCGAGGCTCGTCATGAGCTACACATTCAAGATCAACCGCCAAATGACTTCAGACAGCGGGAGGCGATCATTACTAGAGACCTCTCCGTTTGATGATCAACACTTACACACTCATGGTGCCGAGTGTGTAAATGAAACCCAAACTGATAGAAGGACATGTGCAGGGCAAAAGCCAGGATTCTACAAATACTAAGGCTTTGAGTCAAAAATCTTACTTAAGAGGTTTTTGACTAGCCACTAACCTAACTCTGAACACGATTCTGTGTATTTAAAGAAAAAACACCAAATTTCACATTTAATTTAACACTTGTAATATAAAGACCAGAAGTAGAAGGTAACTGTGTGCATTTACTCAAGTGCTGTACTTCAGGTACTTAAGTATTTCCATTTCATTATACTTCTGCTTCACTACACCTCAGAGGGAAATATTGCACTTTTTACTCAGATACATTTATGTCACAACTTTTACTTTTCAGATAAATATTTGACACAAAAAGCATATGATAAGCTTATAAAATATAATACGTTGTTAAAGATTAAACCAGTGGTTCTCAATCTTTTGGGCTTGTGACCCCCCCTTACAATAAATCAGTGTCCAGTTGGGGCACCTTTGTCACATATTACCAAGAATTTTAACTTCTTTAATGTGTTTTGAGGCCCCAAACGGTAAAATATATTACACAATATTTAAAATAATATTTCACAAAAAAAGGACAAATCTGAGAAAAGTCAAAAATAGAAAACAGATTTGTGTAACAGGACAGTTCTTCCTTTTCTTGTTTTCCATTAATCAACTCATGACCCCTCAGATTAATCTTGCGACGTTTTGATTTTGTGGCCAACACCAATATTCAGAAAAAATCTGATAATGATATACCTGCCAATATTATTTTCCTTTGCAGAACCCATAACATAAAAAAAAACATTTTGGATAAAGTAGCCTCACATTTGAAATAAACTCTCTTTCATAACATATCTTCCTATTCATATAAAATAAAAATGTCATATGTCTGTTCCTGTATTCATGTCACTGCACAACTGATGTCACAAATCACCTGTGAAGCTACTGCACACTCACAATCCAAATCTGGGTTATTTGTATTCAAGTCTTTGTGTGTGTGTTTCTCATGTCACGACTGTCTGTATGGACGGGCGCTCACATCCTCCTCCTGCTCCACCTTATTTCATGCAGGATTGAGAGCAGACATCTATGTGTGTTATTTTGCTTTGGGTGGAGCCCTGTATAACCACTGACCTATATATTGGCACACTCAGGAGGCACCCCGTTGCCATGGCGCCAAGAATAGCAGATGCAGAAAAAGGATGGAGGCTAGCTAGCGAAAGTTCCCATTTTGGCAGCGGAGAGAGTCGGCCGTATAGAGTTTCAGTTGTCAGACATATTCTTGTGTTGTTGTTCAAGGAGGCAGGAAAGTCCCTCCGTGATTTGATGGAGCTGTAAAATACCTCGACTATGGCAGCTTCCCTGACAACTCCGACAAGATGTCTGGTGGGGTTTTTGTCCTATATACGCTGTGTTCACACAAAGCTGCTTCTGCTGCTTGCACTGAAGACAGAACTTCCCATCAAATATTCAGCAGTTAACATGGGAAAAGGAGGGGGGGGGGACGACACTCAAGCCTGCCTGCATGTCTGAAAGTAGGTTGGAGCCCGTACTCCCCATCACATCCATTAAAGCGCTACATGTGTCATGCTTAAACACAGGAACCAAAAGGCATGATCACAGATACACAGGCACACAGAGCAGACACTGAGCTGTGGCTGCCTGATACTGCTTCATTTTTCCAGCAGAATGTTACTCTTTGATAGTGTGTGTGTGTGTGTGTGTGTGTGTGTGTGTGTGTGTGTGTACAATTTCCCCCCATGAATAGCAGGGGAGTTGAGCAGCACAAAGGGAGTGATTGTTCTTGTCTGAACACCACCAACAGTCCACCGAGGAGGCTGCTGCACTCAAACAGGCAAAGTCAGAGGAGAAAAAAGACCATGAATCCGTCACCTTCACCAGGTCTCACCGTGACAAGGAAGCACGGACGCACCATTTCACCGCCATGAAGGGATTTGAAGGCATTTTTGATTTAAGCAGGACAGATAAGCCGTCCCGATGCAAACAGCAGTTTGAAACACAGACGGAGAAGTTGGTCAGACTCTTTGGCTTTTGAAAATAATTGGTCGAGGCCAAGACGAGTGTGTAAGTGAGAGACTGCAGAGAGAGTGAGTCAGTGTAAACAAGACTACCCAGAAAGGCAAAACGTTACCACAATGCTTGGCTTTGTGTGGCTCTCAATGTATAGATGGAAATAAAGGATCCTATTCATTAAGCACGTGTCTTACTCTACCAATCAATATACACAAATTGATAAAGATAATCGGTGTTTGACATGTTCTTCACAGCACAAAAAAAAACCTTTAAGGAATATTGTTGGAATATTAAAGGGATACTGTAGTAACCTAAAATACAATTAATAAGCAGATATTTAGCATTCATAATTAGTATAGAATATATTTAATAAACGACTTATCACACGGCAACTAAGCAAATATTTTAATCCTTGTGTATATAAAATTGTGAAAAATGCCTGTTATAATTCCCCCACAAAGGTAATGTATTGAAATAGCCAGTTTATTTTGACCTATAGTCCAAATATATTCAGTTTACTATCATAAATGACAAAGAAAAGGGTCAAATCCTCACGTTTGAGAAGCTGATAGAAGGGAATGTTTGGCGTTTATTAAAATTGTTCATTTTCTGTTGGACGTCGCACCTCTAATAATGTAGTTGTAAGCCGATGTAAGGGCATTTTAAAGTGTTTATTACTGCACAGTTTTGGTCAGTTATGATAACTTCTCCTGTGAATACATGTTTAAGATTATTAGGCCTACAACTGTCTCCTACTATACTGTCACTCAATAAATATCCTGTGAGCTTCCACTTATGGATGCCCACAGGAAGAGTTACAGTTTTATGACAAACACATTAATTAACACTTATATAGGCTACAAAACATTGTGCAACTACATTATAGTGGGTTTCAAATTGCCTTTTCTCACAATGAAAATGTCCACGTGTAGAAAACCACTGGGGTGATCCAGAGGCCACAGTCTTGTTATACACCGCCGTGAGAGCTTCACTCTGCTGAAATAACAGGCAATATAGTGCACATCATATCGCAGAGGCCTAACAAACAGACCCCCCCCCCCCCCAATGTAAAATGACTGCTGCTCACCGTTACACCACTGAAACGGGTGCATCAATGCACCAGAGGGAGTCCTTGCCGGCGGGATCCGATCCGTGTTTACCAACAAGCCGCAGCGGCCCGAGCGGAAGGATGAGCGCAATAAAAGTGCACGGGCAGAGCCAGCGACTGTCAGCAGGCAGCAGTGTGAGAGGTGAGCCAGGCAGCAGCACATGCACTAAAGAAAGAAAGAAAGAAAAGGTCGTAAAAAGAAAACGAATATAAGAAACGTGGACGAGAAGCGTAGTTGTCAAAGGTCGAAGCGGGGTTGTGTCACATTATTCGCACACGCTGGTTTATTCCTGCAGATTCAGAAAAAAAGGAGAAACGGTGGTGTGGATTTCCCCTCTCCTCCGCTCGCTGTTGACTCCGGTATTATTAAAGGCTGCATAACATTGACCCACCAGCAGCATCTGTTGGAGAGCGAGAGAGAGAGAGAGAGAGCGAGAGCGAGGGGGGGGGGGAAACTAGAGCACTGGCTCGATTTTCTTACTCCCGCCCCCGCAGACGATTACTGACGTGCGGCTAAACCAATCGTCAGGTCGCCCAGGTCGGCGTGTGCTGTGACGGCCCGGCAGGGTCTTCTTTCGTCAACCCCCTTGACTTACGCATGTGTGTTTTACAGGATAATTAATTGAGGGACAAAGTCAATGCCGAGATTCAAAAAAATACAAAGGTCACGAGTCCTGGTCCTCTCTCCTACAGGGCCGCTTTAACCCTCTAGAGGGGTCCAGGTGCAAATACTAGTTGTGGGCCCCAACTGACCCCTGATTTTTCAACACATTCTATTCATTGTGGATATGTCAATTATGAGCTGAAACAATTTGTCGATTAATCAATGAGTCAATCAACAGAAAATCCTTGGTGGTATGTAACTAAGTATATTCACTCAAGGACACATTTGAGATACTTGTACTTTATAGTTTATACACAACAATTCAGAGGGAAAATGTTTACTTTATACAAAACTACAATTATTTGACACGTATAGTTACTATTTACATAAAAAAACATGTCATATGATACCATGCAGTACTATATAATAATATTATACTACTAATCTACCCAGTAGTATACAACGTATCTGATCTTGGCTCCACAGTGATGGATTACATCAACATTTGAACATTACAATGCTTTTACATGCATTTGTTAGTGATAAAAATTTGTTATATAATATAATATTCCATTATAATGTAACACCGCGACAGCAGCCATTCTGCATAATGAGTACTTTTACTTTTGATACTTCAAGTACATTTTGCCGATAAAACTTTCACTGAAGTAACATTTCAAATTTGGGACTTAGTTGTAATGGAGTATTTTTAGACCATGATATTTTTACTTTTAAAAGTAAAAGATCTTAATAATTCCACCACTGCAGAAAGGTAATCAACAATTATTCTGATGAGCACTTAATAAACCTCAGGTGGGCAAAGAATTAATTAATGAATCCTTTATTATTCAAAACTGAAGGTTAATTCTTAAAAGTATTGAATGGACATCCTGGTGAGAAACGTCTGTTTCCATGGTCAACATTGAACTTTCAGTCTCAAGTTTTACATGTTAGAGAAGTCCATGGAAAAGCTAAAGAACCCTTTGAACTTCTTCAATACCATGACCAATCCATCTGAAGATCATGAGGTACGATCGAAAGCTCCAGAACAGCTTCTAAATGGGCCTTGTGGTGAGATAGTTTGGTCTTGGTCCTTTAATTCTTTATTGGCCCACGTGCAGTCAAATTTAAATATACTGAGTCTAAAAAATTATCTGTTAGCAGCCTATAAAGTTTTTCCACCAAATGTTGGTCTTTAATTGAAGAATGTAAATTACCTTGAGGTTATTAAAACTCCCAAATACCCAGGAAATGTAAGCCTGTAAGATCTATCTAGCTGTTCCAATACAAAGGCATTCATCTCCAAAATGACAACAAAAAAGTGTCAGTTTAATTCATGCGAATAAGCACTTTAACAGCAATAACAGCATAAAAAAGTATTTTAAAGTTGGTAAAACAACAAGTGCGGATGCAGAAACCTCTATCTATCTACAAATCCGCACACAAGTGGTTCAAATCAGCCGTTTCGTTAAGAGTCCGAGCCGTGATTAAGAACAAGCAGACTGTGTGGACGGACTTAACGTGTTGTGTTGTATCATAGACTTTCTATAAAGTGTTGTACTGCACCATAGATTGTGCACGTACAACACAACACGTTATGTATAGAGTGGCACATGGTCGAAGACACTCAGAAGAAATAAATCTGTTCATATGATGTGAAGTTTCCCCCATAGACAGGCGTGTAGTTGTAAATCAGTGACGACGCCTCTTCCTCGGGATTGTCAAAGTGATGTAAACTTCTCCTTCCTGAACAAAGCAGAAGTGAGATGCATGTGATTGCAATACAATACAATAGAATAGATGAATCATCTCCATGGGGACATTTGGTGGAACAGAATATACAACAGAAGTGTTAAATGTAATATTTGCATTGTTTGGAATATACAGTAATTGGATTGCATTATAATGGGATTCCCCCAGAAGTATCTTTTATATGTTGGTCTGTTTTTCTAAACCCAATATGTTTTTCATCTTCATCTCTTCTCTTTGATATGCAAAATACTTTCTCATTTTTTATCATAATTTTGCTCAATAGACCAATAAATCAACACCTGGATTAACAATTGTACCCACACATGGTAATAATTTGACTTTCCTAATCCATTTCTTTTTATTTGCACATGCAGGGGCCCACTGGCATGTTGGATCCCAGGATGTGCGCTGGGTTTTATTAAGTTAGTTAATTCGTAATGATAGTTACAGTAATTCCTTTTTACTGATAATGTGCGTTTGTTATCTTACCTTCTTTAACAAAAAATTCAGCCAGCAGAGACGATAACTGAATAGCATGAGGGGAGTGAGGAAAGTTCAGCTTTCTGTCCCACTCAAAACGATTCACCTCTGGGTGCCACTGTACTCCATAGAAGGGATATGTTTTACCTGCCAAAAAACCCAAAACATATTGCTTTTATTATTACAACTCTGTTATAGAGCAATGATTCAGTTTGTTGATATACACTACCGTTCAAAAGTTTGGGGTCACCCAAACAATTTTGTGTTTTCCATGAAAAGTCACACTTATTCACCACCATACGTTGTGAAATGAATAGAAAATAGAGTCAAGACAT
>JAVQJD010008304.1:0-41085 GCA_036023655.1 Nannoperca australis | reverse complement strand
ACTGTTCTTAGTTTCCAAAACAAGTTGTCTCCAGCTTCTAATCAACCCGATGCTATCTCTTACGACAGAGTTGACACAGACACAAATTATCCAAGTGCAGAGTACACATTATCAGATATACACAAACAGTTATTATAGCAAAGCATATTAAATCATAAGAATTGTCATAATGAGAAATTTTGCCATTACAATCTTTATATTAGTATTCATATCTGGATTACGTCACTGCTGGAAATGTGTATGTGTATCTCTGTTGTAAACTACTGTTGAACACTTCATACACAGTCCATCTCTGTGACAGACATATGTGCAACTCATTATGGTCTCATTCAGAAAACTTGAAGTGGAATTACTTTAATTCACTTTTGGATTGTCACTGTAGGCGTCAGTACAAAGACAACTGTGTGATCACTTACTCACTCTATGCTGTGAGGATGTCTGAATTATGCATATAATTGTGTGTGTGTGTTTGTTTATGTGAATTATACTTTGACTCTCTTCAAATTAACTTTTATACATGAAGTGCATTGCCATATGAACAAATTGAGTCTGATTGTATGTGGCGGGCACAAACATTCAGAGAACACTTTTAATGTCTCGCATTACATTTGACTGTTTAATATAAACAAGCTAATATTAAGAGATTATTGTCAAATGTTATCATATCACAGTTGTGTGCTCCCATGGAGTTCTGCAGGATTATTTTTCAGACCAGCACACACTTGGAATTTTAATAATTTTGTCAGTGTTATACATAAGCTCAATATGTGACTGCAAACCACAGACCAGACAATCCAAGCATTTACATCAGTTTGCATCAGATGTGGTCTGCTCCTCATCCCCAGTGACTTGTCAGTCACTGTGGAACATTGGGTTCTCATGGACACAATGTGGAACAGTTCAGAAATTTGCACTATTTTTCTACATCTCCTCAGTGATAACAATCTATAATTTACCATTGTAAAGAGAGGGCACATTTTTGATTCACATCTTTGGCCACAGCTGAGGTGATAATCGTAATCAGTTTTGGATATTGTGATGGATTCCTTATCTGACTGCTGACTTGTTTTGGGTTTTGCTACACTCACTGACTTGCCTGCAAAAAGACTGTGTAACAAGGTTCTTCCTGTCTCTCTTGACCATTGAGTGCACATCAACGGGACCTTTCTGCAGAAAGCTTAATAAATACTCAAAAGACTTTGGCGATTCAGAGACTCTTAATTTCCAGATTACCACCACAATATCCTCTCATTGTCTATGGCAAAAGTGTGGTTTACAACCCAATTCAGAAGGTTAATTGTAGGTTGCAACTAGGGAGAAGTATTGATGCTAAACTACTGTACACCTTTAAAAAAACTGAATTTATGCTGTAGAATAACTATTGACCTGTTACTCAAGAACATTACGATAATAAAAGATTTAACTCTGCCTTGTGTATGAAAAACACATTCTCCTGAATATTAATCTACTGCTTATGTCAAAACGTAGAGTATTCTTTACACTTCCTTTACAGTGAATATAAGAGCATACCTCTATTAGCCGTGAAATGGGGAAAGAAAAGTCTGTATCCACCCACGTCAGAAGGGAAACAATTCATGGCTCTTTGTTGACTTTGCTAGCAGACGGAAATGACAAGGAGGCACCTTCATGCAACACAAACAACAGAAACGTGCCTAAAAGCTGCTGTGTGGTGGGATGCACTACCAGCAGGGTAAAGAACCCACAACTACATTTATATAAGCTGTCAAAGTGAATAAACGGAGCCTTTAAAAAGAAAAAAGTGGATCCAGACGTGAGGCGTCAGCAGGAAGAATGGGACTGTGTGATCCTGACACTCAGTGTATCTACATGTGCAACATTTTGTCACTGCTCAAATGTTTTAGGCTAACTATATTACTGCACGTTAAGCTAAAGCATTCTGACAGTGTGCAACTTGTGTAGTGGAATATGGCTAAATCAGAAAGCTAGGCAGTATTATGTTTGCAAGTGAGTTAGCACAGTATAACTACAGTATACAGCATGCCACATTATGCTCTGTCTCTATAGACCCCTTTTCTAATAGTAAACATTATGATGTTTTTTGTGGGTGGAGCTTAGGCAGAGGCAGAATAATTCCTTGTTAACTAGTAATTTTGTTGGCATGTTTTTTAACAATGGCTGAAGAAGCAATGGGATCAGATTAGGCAACCCATACACACTCACTCAATGGATGGACCATCTGACAGGACTACCTACGGTGGAACACACACACACACACACACACACACACACACACACACAAGACACACACGTGATACACAACATGCACTCTCTCCTTTTCTATAATTGCCAGTTTCCTCTGTGTTTTGTCTCTGTGGACACCTGGCCTGTCTTCTCTGCCTAGCCCAGAGACAATCTGGCCGGGAAGAGTGGCTTCAGGGGAGAAATGACCACGAGAGGACTGGGACAGCTAAACTGGTCATGTGTTTACCGGGGAAACTACAGCTCACAGTCTGCTGCATCTGCGCCACCACTGGCTGGCTTACTTTTGACCCATCATACCAAGTTGCATGTGAATTTCCTTTCTCAGATGATTTAATTTGGGTTATTTTTTTTTAGGCTGACTCTTTTAATCTTGATTCCCTGGTTGGGAACCCCTGTTCCAGTATAATGTTGTGGCATTCATTAGGCTGCAAGTTGTACAGAGGATGTGCCATTGGACACTGACTTTCATGTGGAACACAGCAGTGACAGATGCCAGTAAAGAATTCACTAGCAAGGACCACACCACCAATGAGATATGTTTGAAAGATTTATTGAACAGAAGTACATGTCGAATGTTTAAGTTCTGATGATGGTGTGGGGAAGCTTCGTGGGGAAGTCTGCCGTGGCACCCGGGTACGACAAACCCCCCAAAAGCCTCCCATTACTGGAGAAGAGATTGAGCCGATTTAAGATCTTTGGGATCTGACCGGATGTAACGGTGGTATGCTTGCAAGGACCCGCGGCCCATGATTTAAATTAAGTGGGAGGCTGAGGTGGCATAGTAAAAACCGTCAGACGGAGCGGCATCCCGGTGCCGGACGCCCCAGCCAATGCTAGCAGCTGTGGTTGTTGGACGTGGACAGCCAAGGGCGCCGGCATCCTGGTGCCAGACGCCCCAGCTAATGCTAGCTGTTGAGGTTGTGGGACGTGGACGACCAAGGGCGCTGGCATCCCGGTGCCAGGTGTCTCGGCCGGTGCTAGCAGCCGCCATGCTGGAGGTGGATAGCCGGGGCCCTGGCATCCCGGCCGGTGCTAGCAGCTGCCATGCGCAGTAAGCGAGAGCAAAATGAGGGATGGTTACGTATGGTATTTATGTGGAATGGCGTAGTGACGTGGTTAACGTAATGGTGGTGTGTTCCTGCTCCCGAAATTCTGCTAAATAGCGACACTTGCCAATTAGCTGCTGGGAAGTGGGAAGTGACAGTAGAGGAGGATTGAAAATTCTATTTAGTTCAGTTTTATTTATGTAGCTCCATATCAAAACAAAATTATCTCAGGGCACTTTTGAATATAGAGCAGGTCATGAACAACTCTTATATTCACAGAGACCCAAAAGTGGTATTTTCCAGTTCAGCAGAGTCACATATAGTTTACTGCCATATTTCTATAAGAATCTTATATGCATATACAAGTGGGAAGTGGTATATGACAGTGGAACATGAATGGCATACTGTTTATAAGCGACATATGCCCATTGAATAACATAGCACTCAGATTCGACATATGCCACTATGCATAGTTTCTATCAATCTTGGCGTCAAACAGTGTGAAAATCCACAGAGTTGACTTGTTAGTGTTGCTCATTTGGCTAGTTACATTCACAGGAAAGTAGCCCAAATCCAATTGAAAAAAGATTGAGTATGATTTTATGAGTTTTCAGTTCTACTAAACACATACAACCATCATAACGAGTGAAAACAATCATATATGGAGGACTTTCATGTACATTGTGAACAGTAGATTGAACTATCAAACTATCAAACTATCAAACTTAACAGATGCTCTATCACACAGCGAACATGCTCCCATATTAACATTGATTGACAAACCACCATTTTCCCTCCCTCCATTGTATACATTGTTAATACACTAACAACCACTGCCAATTGTACTAGTAGTGCAGTAAAGGCCTCATTTCTACTCATATGTGTTGAAAAAGAGTTATTACCTGCTATCATCCTTTTGTTGTGTGTAAAACATCATGGCTACAATACATAATTATCATGAATAACATAATGGCAGGAGGGAAGTGAAATGACACATGCTCACAGTTTGCCTGTTTGAAAATCACACAAAGAACCTCCTCGCCCTATTCAGTATAACACTTATTAAATGTGCCGTAATTGTAATTTCAAATATGTATTAAAAAAAGGAAAAGATCATAAAAATGGAAATCAGCCTTTAGTTTAACATTAGGAATAGGCTCCTTTGCTATTTGCTAATACAATTTTGGCAAGCTTTAATGTTACTTCTAAAAAAGATATATAAATGAGAGACTTACAGGAAATGTTGAATTCACACGTTTCCACCATAACATCATATTACAGCAACAGTCTCAGTGTAAACATAAGCAAAAGTAAATTCCACAATTCCATGTTCTTTACAACTATGTTTATTTCAGTCTTTAAAACACTCCCACCATTACGGGAATCACATTAAACATTGGCCTTTTATTAGCTGTCAAGACCCACTGCACTCAAAATCCATTTTCTGTCACACACAGACATTACCAGACAACCTTTTTGTTCCTGTCAGTACAATACACTCACAATGCAGTCACTCCTGTGCAACAAAGCCTGGCTCTTACCTTTACTTAAGTACAACACTATGCATTAAAAGGTACTGCCTGTAATGAGTCCAAATAGGGGCCATTAGGAAACAGCACTCGAGTGGAACCTCAATGGCTGAGCTGTGTGTGGTGTCTCTATTAAAATCTCTAAAGCCATTCATTCAAGAGCACTGAAACAGAGTGTGGAGAGGCCCACTGTGGAAAACTCAGTCCTTTAGCTAATGAGCTCACTTGTGTTACTTATAGGCTACATAATTGGCAAAGCACATCTCTTAATTTCTCATCTTGCTGTGAGTAAATTGAGTCGGTCTTTGTTCCTCTTTTCAATCACTAAGACTCTCTCATTGTCAGTTTTCCTCCCTCTCCCTCCCAACTTCTAATTACCTCTTTTTACATTCTCTCCTAAATGAATGATTGAAAAGACTTGCTTTACCTGATGCATCCTGAAGAGCCCACCACTCCAGTCTAAAGTGTCAATAAAAGTGAACTATCACAGCGCCTTGTGAAATACTGAGGAGCAAACTCTCTAGGTTTTAATGTTCTGTTCTCCTCCTTTATTGATGTGTTGTGATCCTCATTCATTTAATTTTTGTCCCTTGTAAAATGCTGCAGTGCTTCATCAAATCTCTCACAGACTGATGAAGTTTACTTTTGTGTGATGTAGCACTTTGTTCAGGAATGTTATCAGTAAGCTAGTTTATAGTGATATACCTGCACTGAGAGTGGATGAGAAGATGTGACCAACGAAAGTCTGGCTAGATGACCATAACATGTAGTTTGACAGAAGCATAAAAAAATACTGGAGATCTTAAAAAAAAAAAAAAAAGAGAGAAATATTCACACATTCATTAAGATGCCTTAAGGCTTTTTCACAATGCCACGCGACCGCCCTGACAACCGCCTACCTGCAAGAGTGGTCTCCAAAACAGCAAAGAGTTTCTTAAAGCTGCTGCTGCTGCCGTTACGGTCCTGCTATGAAGATCTAAAATCTGTGCACGTTCACATGGGCGGCAACTGCTTAACACCTCTGCTGACCTTCCCTTCATTGAAATGACTGAGACTGTGAGTTGGTGCTTACCGCTGTGAAAGGCCCTTTAGTGTTTAATTAAAACATGCTACAGATTGCATAAAACTAGAAACTACATACTATTAAATGTATTATTATTACTATTATTACATATTTAATATTATTACATAGATAATAATTAGGGCTGGGAAAGTTAACGTGTTAATGCATTAATTATTTAATGGTGACAATTATTTTATTGCAGATTTCCACAGTTTTTTAAAATTATTTTGAAAGTCCATTGCTCACTGGCTCTGAATACACATACAGACGCTCACATGAATCAGAACAGAAAAGAACAGGCGGGGACAGAGAAATAGAGAAAGGTACTGAACTCTTACATGGACATTTTCATTTTAAATCTCTGCCAGACGGCGGAGTTGATAGAACCGAAGTTATTTGTAACCACTGCAAAGTAACTTTTCTTATCACTGTAGTACTTGTCTGAAGTATCACTTAAATGCAATTTACTCTGTTGATGCCAGCAAATCACCCACCCAAAACAGAAGGAAGCTTCGGCAGACTACATTGGATGGAGTGTGTGGGAGAAGTATAGATAAAGAAAAGCAAGACAAGCTAACAAATGCCACAGCGAAGTGGATAACTCCAAACTGCAGGTCGATTAGTGATGTTGAAGAACAGAACAGATGACGGCACATATGAAACTACAAAAGCAACGGCGTTGCAACGTGCACCAACTGTTGCTAATGTTAATGTTAATGCCCTGGCAGTGGCAAATATCTATGGTTATACAGTACGGAAAGTATCCAGACCCCTTTAAATCTTTCACTCTTAAAATCAAAAAAGTTCATTTTATTTCTCATTAATTTACACTCAGCACCCCATCTTGACAGAAAAAAACTGAAATGTAGACATTTTTGCAAATTTATTAAAAAAGAAAAACTGAAATATAACATGGTCATAAGTATTATGAATACTGAATACGTACCCACTGTATGTGTATTCACTGGATGCTCTATATACGTATGTATGTAGGCTGCCTGTATACAGAAGATTCAGAAACAATGTGTTCAATAGACAGAAAAAAAATCACATACTGCAACTCCATGGGCTACCTGAGGGTTAAACAGAATCTCTCTGCAAAGTACAATGCAGAGTAAATCTAATGCACAAGCTGTTAAGGCTTTGTAGAAAGTACAGTGTTGCCATATTCAATCTGCAATGGATTAAACAATCTGCAATGGATTTAACTGCTCCTACATTGTCCCAAACCTCTCATTATAAAACAAACAAATGTTGACATTTTGAACACACAGCAAAATAAATATATGACCGAGGGACTCATTACACACGTTAAGATACTTAATTGATCCCAGAGTGATGAAAACGATTGCTTGTACTTCTTGCACTTTAACTCCTTGTGCATAATATGCAAGCAGAGCAAAATGCAGTAATTGCCAAGCAGCTGCAATGCAATAAATGCTTAATTGGTCTGTGTTTGCACTGTTACATAGAACATGACACATGACAGTCTGCACAATGGTGCCATTCTTCCAGACACCCAAAGCACAGCTAGGTGATCAAAGAGAGTAGGCTGCAATTATGGTGTGAACTCTTTATGTGGGCTCTCAGCATAATTAATCAAATGTTACAATATCAGGGTCATGAAGAGGTTACAGTCGTCACGAAAGTATTGGAAGAAGCTTAAAAATGAATAGCGACCAAGTCTGTCAGCCACTCCTAACCTTTCCCCTTCTGTACCTTTAAACTCTATAATTATATAATTCTGCAAAGAAACTCATTTGTAAAATAAATTGGCTCCACACTATAGGCTTAGTTGCATGTCACCTTTCAACGGACAATGTCATTTATTTGTGCAGATTCAGGTAGTGAACACAACAACGGCGGATTTTTGTCTCACACGGCGCTTTGCAGGATACTCCATCTGTGTCTACAAATAGAAGGACACAGTGGGGGTGGCGGGGGGGTCGGGCTTGTTGTAAATGTAAATATCTAAGCTTGCCAGCTCCCTGCCAGTGGGTATCGAATAGTAAATGCTCAAAGCGGGTGATGCATAATGGGAGCTGACATATTTCTTGATTGGATGAATGTACAGAAGGTCTTTGTCATAGTTTACTATAAGAATAATGATTCATACTTTTGGTGAGTGGGCTGGAGAGTGGACCACACAAGCAGCCTTATGTATCACCGATAAATAGGAACTGCAAGACACTACATCAGTGTGTCAAAACTGATCTCAAAAGCTGTCCTTCCAGACTAAACAGTGGATAAATTCTGTGTTGAGAATTAAGTCAGAAAATTAACCAAACATCTGCATAGTAATATACAATTAAAAGGAAAGCTGTTTTGTTTCGCTAATGCCAATATTATACTTGAATAAAACCCCCAAAAACCTAAAAAAAACCCAAACATCCCATCTGGGTCTGGCATATGGATGTTATTTAACCGAGCTGGGCAGTAACGTATGTAATGTTTTAGTAATGTGATTATTCTCACTAATGACTAGTGTTGGGGGTTACAGATAGATTAGTAAGTAAATACAGTTAATCCCAGTAGCGCTCTGTTACTTCGACATGTTGGGGTCGGCTACTATGGCCTCTGCCAGCAGAGGAAACATTCAGCTCCCTGATAACTCCAAAACTGGCCCCTCAGTAACCGGAGTTTTGGTCAGACTTTTTAGGTTGATTGAAAGCTGCAGCTTCACTTACTGATGAAATGCTGTGTGTTGTCAGCAGGGCTAAGCTAGCTGAACTACCTCCAAACCGTAGACTACTGGCTTGTTAGACTGCCACACCTTGCTTTCTATGTCCATGAGGGTTAAATACAAAAAATGCAGCGTGTTTATGACACCTTTGGAGTTGTTAAAAGGCACTACTGACAGAGGTGGGCCGACTAACAGACGGTGACACGAGCTGATCCTATGCATTGGTGTGTAGGCCAATTCGGGCATAATATATAAAAATAAAGCAGATTACTTACTTTGTCCACCTCAGTCGGATAGTGTTGCAGAACACTGATCTCCTTAATGACAGCAGGTCTTTACACTGCATGCATTTTGCTCCATATGCAAGTGAAAATTACAGTGTGAATGTGGAAAATGTTATGGTGCCACTGGTGATTGGCTGTGTTCTGAAATGTGGGTTGGCAAAACACACAGATTCAGTAACCTCCGACTTTAATCAATCTATTATTCCTCCACTCTTATTGAGACTCAATGAGAAACATTCAGCTACCAGCTTCTCATTTCAGCCTGCGTCGTTTTCTCCAGTTAAAATGACTAACTGACAGGAGGTCATATAAGCTGTCAGTAATTAATGTTAATTCTGTGAGTAACTTGATAACAGACAGCAATGAAACTCGGCGGTTGTTGGGTGTCTGCACTCAGCCAAAGAAAGAACCTCCACTCTGTAACACCACTGTACAACTGTGAGTGAACCGATTTGTTTATGTAGTCCCGACAGCTCCAACACAGTGCTGTGTCTTTTCTCCAGCATTTCACCCATCACATATCAATAATTTAAGTATATCAAATTTATAGTCCTGACCCAGGACCTTCAGTATTTGGATCAAGTAGCTCATGAAAAATAAGTTAGGCCCAATTTCAGAGTATCAGATATATATTGAATCTCGATTTTGGTAAATGTAAGGGTCGGATTGGACTCTGTATCAGCAGATATCCAATAATAAAGGACTCAGATAAGAAATTGGGGGTTGCTACGCGATCTGTGTAGACAGTTGTATTGATCATAATAGAAGAAATAGTTTCATTAAAGGTTTGTGAGATTGACAACAGAAAAACAAGCCTGAAATACCTCCACCTTTTTTATAAGCTGCATTCATTGATTTCTTTTTTCGAAGTGGCCACACTTTTTTAGTCATATTATCACTTTATAAAGTTGTTATTGTGAACGTGTTAGCAAACAATTGGGGGGGGAGGGCAGAGCTGGTTGATAATTTTCAACACATCACACATTGTAGTTATTTGATCTAGTGTTAATATGAAAATACTATGTAGAGCAGCTTAATGTGTAACTTTTGCTTTCATTTAAAATTTAACTGTCCACACTGCATGAAATCAAACCTCAACTTCCAGACTAATTACAACCTAAATTGTTAGTACTTGCTGTATGTAATAGCACCTCTGGAACTGGTGCAATTTGGGGGCTTTCTCAAGCTTCTTCAGCTCGTTTGAACCTTTCATCTCTCCTGCTTTCTGCTCTTCCTCTTACAGTTTTTATCTCCATTATCCACTCTGTGTCATAATTCAGTCAAGCAAGAAACTAAAGTAGTCTGAATGACACCGAGGTAGAGCACTTAATGGCCTTGAAATAAGTACCGGGGTATATGCAATTAATGTTAATAATGTTGAAGAGCATGTTTACAAAATGTCTGACTTGGATGAGAGAGACTCTGACAAACTCAGCAGTAAGTCTCTAATGTGTCAAACGTTCTTTTGCACTGTTTCACACAAAAGTTCAGTATGAAGTCTTTTCACAACAACACGCACCAGTATGTCGCACAGTTTCACCTTGTGGAAGTTGCTATGGTCCTGAAACTGTCTGTGTTTTACAGCTTCAACCTTGAAACACACAGACAAAAACAATTGTGCTGCTGTTTTTCTCAGGGAGAAGAAGCCAAATGAGGACTTAGATGGAAGCAAGGAATATTGACAGCCTGAGACTCGACTGATCAATACCTGCAAACATTGAACAAATGCAAGATTGAATAAAAAATTTGTCATGAGAATCTTTTTTTTCAACTTTTGTCTAAACCGTACATACATTTTTGTCCATCGACTAAAAGTAAATCACTATTCTTAGAGAAGTGATACTTTTAAAAACAGTAAGAAGAAGAAAAAATTAGACTCAAATGTGACATAGTCATACTTACACTTAATGTATATATTTATGTATGTATGTATATAAATAAAATAAGTAATTCCTGTGTCATTGTGGCTTTAAAAAAAAAAAGAAGACTAAGTCAGATAAAGATCTGTAGAGGCAGATGCTGCTACATCTGTCTGCAGTGCAGAGTCTTGCTCTCAGACTTACTGACATTTAGGATTCTGTAAAGGGGGTGCAGGAGCTTCCGAAGGGGTTTTTTATAAAGTGCAGATCTCAGAGGTGGTTTGACAGGTCTGCTGAGAGTGGTGGATGACATGGCCTCATTGGAAATGATTCTTGTAGCTGAGTGATGGAAATATCTGCGAAGGGGCTACAGAAGAAAGCCTGACCTTCTCTCTCTGATTGCTAAGGGAAGGACCAAGGGCAGGGTATAATGACAAGTTAACCTTGTATCTGAAAAAGTGTAAACATTGTACCATTTCTATCCAGGTGAAAAGTGAGACAGAAATGCCAAACCTGTTTTTTTTTTCTTTTTTCTTTTTAATATCTGGCTTTTTTCCTGGTCTCCAGGTCACACGTTATTGTTTTATCCCCTCCGAAACAATTCTCGGAGCACTTCTGCTTCACTTTTTTTTCTTTTGGTGTCAAGACAGTCTGACCTTAGAAAATCTTGAGTGAGTTAATGATATACTTTGTACTCACATAACATGTTTAACATGACTCAGCCTTAATACAAATGTTCTGCTTACTGAAAGAGTGAAAGACTGTGCATCGGTGGGCATGTTAACTGTTCCATCGTCCAAACAGAAGACGAAGCAGCTAAAATAAAACAAAAAAGCTTGGAACAACCAGGCTGTGGAATCTTCCTAGACTGTTTTCACACTGAGATCAGGCTGTGGAATTTTAAGCAGTGATGATTGCAGAATGCTATTTACTCTTCTTTAGATCAGATGGTGTATGAGTGCAGGAGTATTGCTTTTTGGCCCGGGTGTTATAAACAGTTTTGCTACAGTACGTCTGTGCTGCACAAGGATGGCTGCTTGACAGGAAGTACATTTCGGTGGTTTGGGGGTGATGAGAAGCCCTGAATGTGAAGGAGGCATCATCTGTCTCTTTGGTCGTGTTTGCTGAGGTGGTGGTTTCTGCCTTAATAACTCAACCCCCATGTACAGAGAACCGGACCTCCCTGACAGGGATTAGCTCCATCCACACCACAGAGAGTCAGGGAGAGGGGGGCAGAGATGAGAGAAATCAGGGAGTGGTAAAAACCACAGAATCACTTAAGTGAAGTGGCTACTTGCCCTGTGAATTGGCTTTTCAAAACTGGGGCGGATTGTCGAGCAGGCAGCAGCAATGAAGAAACTGTGGTAACATTCACAGAGCGAGTATACAAACACTTAATTACACTGAGTTGTTTGTAGGTCAAGAAGAATGACCTGTACCCAATGAAACAGCAGAAGACAATATTAACACCATCCGACCAAAAGTATCATTAGCATAACACCATTACAAGCCTAAAGCCCTGATAGCTTCATCAAGTGTGTAGTGTAGCTGCAGTGTATAATAATTTATGTGACCTTTGTCCTTGCATGTGTCCTTGCATTATAATAACAAGGGTTTATCCCCTGGGAGCATGAATGTACATAGAAAATTGAATTAATCTCCCTATTGTATTATGAGATATGTTGTGTACAAAACTGACATTATTTCCTGAGGATGTTTGAAATGGAAATGGTTCATCATCTGGGGACCATAAATGTCCTGAAGAAATTTCACGGTAATTTCCCCAGTAGATGTTTTCTGAACAAAATAATCTTGGCTGGCACAATGGAGAGGTCAGGGGTCGACAAAATAATACATTTCATTTTCACATTACCCCATAACAAACATATTTCTTCATAAGAATGAGGATAAACTAATGACGCTAATGTTTCCAAACTACTTGGCACTTCTGTACTGTAATTTCGTGTTTATTGGCTAAGATATAATGAGTTAATAAGGTAGGAATTTTCTTTAGCGAGTTCACATAAAACAGAACAGTGACCTCAGGACAGCACATAACTGCAGCGAAGAAATAAAGCTAGTGGTAAAACACTTTTTTTTTTTATTCAGCGTTCATGCACAGTTCAGACTATTTCACAACAACAACAAACCTCGATAAACCGCACACGTCACATCCATGATACCAAAAACTTTGATCGCACCACAAATATGCACCACACAGTGTACTGCTGAGCAGATAGAAATCTGTAGTGTTGACATCTTCACTCTAGCATTTCAGCGGCATTTCAGCGGGATTGCTTTTGAAGAGTCAAAACAAATTGATGTGCTCCTAATCTGCATATTGATTGGGAACTTCATCAGGCATCCCTAATGAGCTCACAAAAAAATACTTTGAAGATGATGATTATAATGAAGTTGCCATTCAGAATCATATGTGGCTCTCCAAATCAAGAATCACACATATTTAAACATAATCAATTACAATGTTTCTTCTGCAGATCTTCAAGAGGTACTGCTCAATGCAGATGTTTACAAGGTGGATGTTTTGAAGGTGATTTAAATGATAACAAGTACATCAGTATCTGTTTTTACAGTTGTTGCTGAATGATTAATATATAATAGTCAGAAGCAATATCGCAAATCAAATTCATGTGAAAAAATCACTTGTTATTAGGACTTCAAGTGGAATTATTTAGAATTTGTTTCCACAATATTATAAGCATAAGCAAATACCACTGAAAAGTAGAGACTAGGGGTCTAAAGCCAAGCTAGCAGCTCTGTGAGCTATACGTAGGCACAGCAGTGCATGCTAACATGCTCATGATGACAATGTTCACATGCTGTTAATCAAGTATCATGTTTATCATGGTCACCATGCCAACACTTTCTAATTGCTGATGGAAATTAACAAACTAACCATTTTGCAGGTATTTGATCATGAACAGGGATGGAGATAAGGTTAATTTCAACATTTATGTCAGTGGCTAGTAGATGTTCTCATGAATTAAAGTATTGGACAAATTGAAATTTGGACATGATGATGGCGCGACATGAAAAGACAGTGGATCACCAAGGAGATTACAATTCATCCTGTGAGGAACAAGAATGTCTATTCCAAATTTCATGGAAAACAATCCAATTGTTGTAAAGATATTTAACTCTGAACCAAAAATGTCAACATCAAGGTGGCACAAGAGGAAACATCAGAGAATCACCAAAGTCAGTAGGATTCATCCTCTAAGGCCCACAGATGTCTGTACAACATTTCATGGTAATCCATGATACAGTTGTTGCCATAGTTACATACATAGATAGGAAAAAGGACGTGGACTGGACCGACCAACATTGTCATCGCTGGACCCATGCTGGTAGCATGTCCTCATTGAATCAAGCCAACAAACAAAAAATCAAAAACAAAACAAACACAGACTACCCATATCGACATATCTCACATCTCTGGGGGATTCCGCTGGAGAGGTTTCACTTTTGACAATTGTAAGGATTTCTGCCATGTAATGTTTTTTGTGTGTCCTCATTCCCTTGTGTGTTGTAATCCCATACCTAAGAAAAGGCTTTTTTCTCCCTGGGCTTATGTGTCTCCTGATGTCCCTGAGTCAGAAATGGCTGCAGCAAACCAATTAAGTGCTGCTCTGGAGTCCCATTCCCACCTTACTGTCAGCCAGCATTTTCACTTAGCACATCTTCTCCTTCCCCAACAAAACACTGCCACTGTACAAACTGTGGTTACACCAGACACTCACCATGTTACAGTACAACACTGAGGGGACCATCACTGTCATGGTGTCCTGGTAGTTACCTGTGCAATCTAACCTGCTCATTTCAAAAGACACCTTCATTCTGTTCTCTGAAATTGCCTGTGACCATAATGACTTAATTTAATGACAACACACACTGTTCATCACGAATCAAAAAGGCAGTTGACAAAGCTGTTGATTAGTGTTGATGGTATATACTTATTTATTCAATGGGTATTTGAAATGAAGCAGATACATAGTATAGAGGGAAAAAAACAGACTGCAAGCTAATTTGCATATTCATTCATGGTTTTGGACTACAAAGAAATACAATACAATAAAACAACACAATTGGGGATTGATGGGTCACTCATGGCTGCATAACTGATTACCTTCAGGAAACTTTAGGGTTAGGGGGGTGAGTAAAGGCCGTCTGTGAGGTCTTGCAATCAGGCACTTTTGAATTCCCAACAGAAGCATCCATGGTAATTGAGCCAAAAAGAGGTTTCATCATGTTTCTGAGAGCCTTGGCAGCCTGGGCATGTGAGATGTTGTAAATAAGTTTAATGTTTGCAAATTTAATGACATAGTAAGTTAAAATGATCAGCTTCGCTAAGATGTTCAAATGTAACTGGCTTCCAGTGGGTCTATTTATTGCTTGGTTGTGTATGAAGAGGTTTGATATGCTTGAGACCATATATATATATATATATAATGCCATGATTGTGAAAAGATCACTGAAACCATACAAATATTCACAGCAAGGAATTGTAAACAGTTTGTAATGAATGTAACTATGAATTTGAATTTGCTGCTGTAGTCACAATTTCTATAGAGCATCTTCAAACTAAAAGGGAATATACTGTTATGTTACATTAAGATATTGGACCTCAGAGACTTGTTATCCATGTTATCCATCCAAGAAACAGTGGAAAAGACAGTTTCCAAAAAAGGTCAGCAGGAGCATGTGGAAGCTCGAGGGAAGCTGTTAAATAAATAAAACACATACATTTGCTCAGTTTGTGCGCAGAATTCAAGAATGAGGCAGAAAGAATAGAAATAAGCTTGGTGGCTACTCAGTTGCTGTTCCTCTTCCTCTCTTTGCAACTTCCAAAACCTCTGATAATTGGTGGTCCTTTGATCTTTAGATTGAGTTCATGGACTTTCCAACAAAGGCCTTCCCCTGTAGGCACAGATTTCTTATCAGGGAGCGTTTGCTGTAGGTGTACTAAATATGTGTGTTGAAACTGAAGCTGTCAGCCTATATATCAGGGATAACATCCGTCAAGGAGTATGTTTCACGATTGTAACTAGTAGTGGAGGCATCTATGACAATCATGGAACATACATCTCAGAAGGTATTATCCAGTCAGGCTATTTGGATAGATAAACTGTTGTTCATCAAAACGCAGCTCCAACACAAAATGTGCCTGGTGAATCCTTGCGGAGAGTGATGAGCTCAGAACCTAGATGCCAAATATCGACTCTGTGGGGAACGTACTGGGGGACAGCACAGGTGAGTCTTTCATTGATGTTTCAGGTAAGTGTCTAAAATAGGAAGATAGTGAGTTCTCGCTTCTTTACCGCTTTTTCTGTAATGTTTGATGACTTGTAATCGAAAGACGATGGGTTAAACCCAGTGTGGGTTAAGATGAAGATAGACAGGTGTTGGGTTAATTAGGTTGGAGGTATTCGTTTCCTTTGTTTCGGGGCCTTGTAGAATTGCAGGTCAGTGTTTTAACCACTTTGTAAAAAAAAAAAAAAATTATTAATGTTTGTAACATTTTTGGTATTTGTCTAATGCCGTCCGCCTCTATATACTGAGGTCTTCCATTTAAATCTTTTTGTTGTTCTTCCTTTGATGTTTTGTTCCATTTCTTGCTCATTAGCAGTGGTGCATATTCGGTTTGGTTATTGAAGATGTGTTTTATGTTTATCTGGATGAAAAACCAGCTACATTAAAGCTCTTTAGCTTAACTGTTTTGCTGAACTGTAAAACCAGCCCATTCTTTTCAACTGTTAAACAAACACCTGCCTCAGAAGTATCCAGCCGCTGAGAAACTGTTCCAGAGGTAAGTACAAAATCCCAAGGACATCTGCCAATCCAGCCCGTTACAATCCACGTTTCTTTAAACGTGAGAATGTGATCACACCTCTGGCCTCTACAGCGAGGGATGGGAGGATGACCTGAGGAAGTGGCCTCTGATAGCAGCAACAAACTAGCATTACAATAGCTTAGCCTCCGCTAGGTGGTGTGATGTGGGACTTCAAAGCTCTGACTTGGCTTTAAGTCTACTTTGAGACTGACATGGTTCTGTTCCACCTGCTTTAATAAAACACAATCTTATTTCTATGGAAGTACTGTCGAGCCTCAGAACTTTGCAGATTGTTCATGCCATCACTGTCAGTAGCATCAGAATCACCCAAGACCACTTCTTCAGGTCATGCCGCCATCCCTTTGTTGTAGAAGGCAGAGGAATGATCATATTTTCCTCTTAGTGTCCAAGAAAAGGGAAGACGTCGGCCAAATACAGTTAACTCTGTCGGACATCTGTTCAATGAAAGGAATAACCAGAAAATGCTCCTGTAATTCATGCAAGATATCATAGGGCAGGAGGAATGAGAATACTGCACATTACAAATAAAAATAGCAGATACCTTCCAGGCAATCATAGTGGAGAATTCCCCATCCTGCCAGAATTAATATAAGTAACCCTCACATTACGCCTAAGGTAAATATTTCTATCGGATGTCTACTCTAATTGCTTAGCTTAATTGCTTATGTGTAACCTAATTTTTCTGTGCTGCTGACTTTAGGAGAAACTTGGAGAAATATTTGTCTGGCTTTTCAGAATTTCTGCAGCAAAGGAGAAGTGATGCACTTAAAGGTTACCAGCTAAAACAACTGTCCATGGCCAGCAACCAGGGCGGGCACAAAGTCAGGTCTTTTTTATACAGAGATAATCTATTCACCATGGCAACAACAGTGCTGTGCAGCCCAAGGCCAGCTTACTGCTTGGGCTTCACAGTGCCAGTATAGTGGGCAGCCAGTCATTGCTTAGGTAGAAATATCTGTCACTGCAGCATCACCACTCAATAGCTTTCTCAGCCCACTCATTGCCTGCTATTCACATTTGTAAAATGTTGTACTGGCATTTGGCAGCCGTCAATGGTATTTCAATTCCATGATAGCTGCCTACTCAAAATAAATGAAGACATATGAGAATAAGTCACCGTCATGACATACTATAATCCATCTACCAGATTAGGCTCTATTTTTAATGTGTGATTTTTTAATCCCTTTAAATTTCAACCCTACTTCCAGTTTTATATTGTATGGTCCCTACCTTTGTGTTTTGTGGTCATTATTTAGCCCTCCGAGAACACTGGGTTATAAATCATCACATGCCCAGTCTTGTCAAAAATCTCACTCAGTTAAAAACTGCGACCTGGATGACTTCCCCTCCATCTCAAGGGCTCCTTAATGGGTCATTAAAGGTCAAGTGCAGCAAGTCACCTGAACCCAAGTGTTGACATTTACCACTTGTACAGAGCTTAGGGAACATTGGGAGATCTGAGGGAAGCATGAAATAACACAACAACAAAAACAACAACAAAGAATATAACCTCCCATGGGGGAATCTAAACCTTTCCTTTAATATTTAATGTCTCCATGTTTTCTCCTCAAGGAATCAAGATGTGTTGAATTATTGTATTAAAAATGTATCTGTCTATACATTTCTTAACCAACCAAATCGGACAAAGAAATAATTGGTTGACTTTTCAAAGTCAAACTTTATTCACGCCTTAAGCTGTTATTGAAAGGATATACACACACGTGAACAAAAACAGAGAACGTATCAATAATTAATTCATATTTTCTTGAATTTATTTGGATCTTTCTTGTTGTTTCAATGAATCAATAAGATTCAAGCAGGTAAGGAACCCCCTCTGAAAATCTGTAGCATCTCATGAATTCAACACAATTGCATTTTTTCTTCAAATAAATGATTTGGTCTCAGAACATTGCCTACTTTTATTTGTACCATTAAGTGAAGATTTTAGATTAGAACAGATCAAGGCCTTAATGTACATGTGTATGCTGCATGTGCTACAAATTGAACTATGTGCACCTCAGCAGCTGTACAACATAATGGTTATATGTTTGGAATGGTATCTAATTCTTATTTAACCACTTTTTTTGTTACTGCTGAATCACTTTTTACAATGAGGTTGAATAAACACAGTACACAAAATGGAATTTGAGTCTTCATCCCAGCGGCTCTGCTGTTGGCTTAATAACGGCGATGAGAAGGGCCTCTGTGCTCTGCCAAAAGCTGCAATATGGAGTAGTGAAGAAAAGGGATCTTTTACAGCTCTCATTGTTATTAAATAACCTTATTAATTACTCACTGAGGTATCAAATATAGCACAGACAACAGTCCTCGACTCAGCTGGAGAGTGCCAGCCATGCCTCGCTGCTGAACATGGAGCTGGCCATGGAACAGATGCTCAGGCCTCAAACACCTGAGTCCACAGTGGGCCCAGCAGACAGCTCATTTTGCCCTCCATCAGCTTTGGATTAGCGCTGGATTTGCCTTCTCCTCGACTGCGCACGATTCAATGACACCACCAATCTGCAAGCTTCTGAAGATCCATGAAGTACATTCATTTGTTTCTCTACATCTCGTCCTTTTGGGATCTTAATGGTGGATTTAGAGCGTTAGCTGACTTTCCATTGGTGTGCGTCAGCAGCTACAAAATGGAAAAAGGGAATTTAAAGTTGCTCTACTTTTCATGTAAACAGTTTTGTTTAGAAGAAAAAACTAAAGGAACACTGTCAAAGCTACAGTGAAGCCGGTACTTCTAGGTTTTTCCCACAAGTATTACAACCTCATTCAGAATTGCACATTTTTAAGCAAAGATAAAGAAAATCCAGCCCAACATCATACTCCACAGTTGTCATGCAGTTCACTCCATTGATTTAAACATTTGTTTATTATTTTGTTTGGAAATATTAATATTGTTGTTTATTTATTTATTTCTGTTTCTAGCTGTAGTTAAGCACCATTCCCTTCCTACAAGCTTATTGAAGAATGTAGATTAAGATGATGACCAGATGATGAATGGAAGGAGTTTGTTAAAAAAGTATTTTAAAAAGCAAATAAAAAAAAGAATTGCGGAAACATCAATGTAGTTTTCGAAGACTGCACTGAAATGCCACAAAGTACCCCCACTCCCACCAGAAACTCTGTTGTTCTTGTCTTTGAGTTCATAATTCTTTTATGACTTATAGATGTGGCCATCAAAATGCTGTCAGCAGTGATGGTCACCAAAATGCAACAGCCCTTACGGCAGATGTTATAAATACACATCTTGCCTCTCAGGTACAGCAAAATGCTTTTATTCTGTGACAGAACTGTATGTACATGTTCTCTTTATGTGCAAGACTACATCAGAGCTACTCCACAATCTGCATGTACTGAATATGCATCAGGCAGAGGAGGGCATGTATTGTGTGGATGCAGCATCTGTGTCTTCTTTGTTTCCGATGAGTGGACCATGTTCTGATGCCCAGTGACAAGGGCCGTGATTCACATCACAGGCAGGTTTCCAGCCATGTTAGGTACAATGGGAAACACACTCGTTATGCTGTTGACCAACACAATGCTTAGTATAACATGAACAAGGAGAACAGCAAGGCAATGTGTCACACTTTGATCTCTGAATTGGATATTGTTGGTGTTTGGTGTGTATTCCACTGTCATTTATCCTATATGGGTACCTCTGTTAGTAGTTTATAAAAAGAAACAAACATGAAATTCATGAGAAGACTTCAGACAATAAGGTGAAGATGAGGTGTGAAAAGAACCTACTGAAAAAACAATTCAGCATACATTACTTTGTCTCCACATCAAATGATTACCTTCAAAATATGACACACGCACTATAGACAGCAAATCTGCAGTGCAGTTGTTTGATGTTCTCTACAAAAGACACTTTGAGAAATGTGAAAATAGCAAACAGCCCCGACCACTCACAAAAGACCCTCTCCCACTCATTGACATTGCCTGTACACTGCTGCCTTGCCAGTTACCTCAGATTCCATTTCTGTAACCTTTTGTGGAATGCGATGGAGGATCAATGAAATTGCAATGGCTGTAGTGCTCCAGCGTATTGATCGTAGGTTGTCTGTGGCTGTAGTCAATAACCTGTAGATGTAACCGGGGACCAGGGGCGCGACAATCAGCACAATCCCATAAGGCCTGTACAATGTGCTTTCCACATAGGCTCGCCATTAACAGATGATTGCATTGCTTGTGAAAAGCTCAATAACAAATGTGAAGGAGGCCATAATGATAAAAGTTACTTTGTTGCTTTGGTGGGATGAAGTTTCACACTGCTGAATGCCACAGTTCCTGTAAAAGGGATTACATAATCTATGAAATGTATTGACTCATTACATTTTTTGAACTCGACAGGAATAAAAGGCCTCTAGTTTAACATACACACATTTTCACGTTTAAGCAACATAGTAAATACAGGCATAACTACAATTCTTAGTCATTTGCTTTTTAAGTTGAGAATGATGATGCCTTTACGATCTTGTAGCTAATGATTCAAGGCTGGGTCACTTACTTATCATGAACTCCTTCATTAAGCAGTTGCAGCCATATTTTCAGTGTTTCACAAACACATCACCAATGGCTACGTAATCATGACTAAGGCTGGTTGACCCCAGTTCCAGTTAAAATGACCTTTGCTCAGATGCAGAGAAGGCCAAGGATAGGCTTGTTTTGCACTTTCTATGGATTTTAAATGTATACAAATCCTTCTGCAATGGTGAATGTCAATAAACTAATTTCCACCAGGTTTCATATTTCCCGCTAAGCCTGCCCTCTCCCTCGAACCTCTTGCCCAAAAGATCGGACCACACCCTCTTATTGATGATTTCACTTGTCATTATATTTCCTTATTTGCAGATGAGATTCTACTTAATTTAAACGAGGAAGCCTCTTATATTCCCCACATTATTCTATACATATAGAATGTATCTTAAAATGTTGTTGTTTATCTAGCTACAAAAGTAATTGGACTAAATCTTACCTGATGACCCCTAAACTCCTCTTTTGACCCATGTCCTATAACATCGAATATTCCCATGATTAAGACTTTTAGATATCTTGGCATCGATGTTTACTCTTTATTACAGACAATGGTCTCCAGTCATTTTCTGGGATTGGGGTACAGTCATTCCAATCTGATCAAACCCACACACTTCTGATGAAGCAGGTTAAGTTAGTTTTTGTTAAACATACTAAATGAATATGAAATCTCTTACTATTGCGTTAGTTATTCATGAACATTTCACGCATAGATAAATATACATCTGAAAGTGTTCAGGGGGTATATACATGGTCTTGATGTAAGTAACAGTACTAGCAAAAACTATGAACTCCACTTCAACCATATTATGAATCAAAGATTAAACTTCAAACACGACTTTAGGGGTCACCTGTATGGTGCAGAGGAAAAGTGCAAGTCTATAACTGCAGTAAGCTGCATTCAGTCCCCAGCTGTGGGGTTTCTGGCTTGACCAGCTGCTCCAATAAACTCCATTAACTCAATTAGGTGTTTATGGGTGGGAAGCTGGTGCGGAATCCCTTGTCACTGCACTAACGTCTCATGGTTGGTTAGGCACAGGTACAGTAGTGGGAATAGACAGGGTCAGCCTTTGCATACACAGAAAATGCAAAATACATGGCTTATACGGAGTTGTTAAGGTTCTAGCAAAAGAAAACAAATGTGAGATTACTACTACAACTACTGGATGTATTGCCCTAATATTGGGTACATTCATGGTCACCAGAGCATCATCTATTATCATCATCAGGTCTTTGGTTTAAGACCATATACCTGCAAAACAAATCACATTCGCATGAAGCTGAGCTTTGTGTTTTGTTCTAATTGCCAAATGTTAGCATGCTTCTTGTTAAACTGAGATGACAAATATTATATAACCTGCTAAACATCAGCATGTTAACATGCTGATAGTAGCATTTAGCTCAAAGCACAGCCGTCTGTAAATCCCTAGTATGTTTGTAGACTCTTGGTCTTGTTTTATGTTGGTTACACTTATAGAGCAGGGGCACTAATTTGTGTGCACAAAATACTATGTTGTAGATATTAACCTTGCATTTAAATTATTATTTAATAGGCATATTTAACATGTCATTTTAAGAAAATGATCACTAAAATGATCCTTTTTAGTGCTACCCATGCTAAGTGTCACTGCAGAGATCACACATTAGCAGACGAGTAGAGGTTGATCCTACCCTGAGGAAAGCAGGCTTAAAAAACCTTTGGATCACTTTACCAGAATAAGCCTCAATTTACATAACCTTATCCATCTTCTCAGGAAGGAGTCACTATAGGTTAACTGTCCTAAGCCCCGTTGATTCAGGACTGTACAGTCTATGATTGCCATCACTCTTAGGTTAATAAACTAATAGTCAATGGATCCTCTCAGAGTTGCTTTAAAGCCCTTTTCTTTCCCTAAAGACTGTCCGAAGCCTCTAAATCTGTAACTGGCAACACAATCAGTAAGCAATCATCAACCTGTGGTTGTCAGCTGGTAAATCCTCTGAAAGTAAAGCAAAGACAGTAAAACAAAAATGCCACCGACAGCTCTGACGTGGTTTGCATGTTTTGGCCAGAGAAACCTTTGCCTTTTGAATGACACACAGAGCCACCAACTGAATCACTAATTTGATTATTTTTAATCAGCTATACAATCTCAGAGTTGTTTATCGCCACAGAAGCAACATGTTCCCTATAATTATTATGTAGTATTGTTAGTGCGAGTCTGTGTTCAGTCTGAGTTTATCTCTCCAGTATTTTTATTTATCTCACTGGTTCTCCAAGTTGAACCTAATAAATATATATGATTAAAGTAACCAGGTCTTTTGTTACTTCATGTAGAACTAATTAGATTTTAATGACAGTTTTTAATGCTGCTGAATCTGGTTGGCAACCAATTAATCACAATTTTATGAGCAATATATCGCTACGTTTATCACTTAGGTTATGATAATATGAATACATTTGTGAACGGTTCTCATGACGAACCCTTTGCTCCACTGATGGCCTGTGACTTGGAAGAATGTTTCTGTCTCGTCCTCTTTATCTTGATTGGACCAAACTTTACAGTAAATAAAACATTGTTTTTTCTTCTGCGATTCAAGGACAGCTATTCTTTTACCAAAACGTCTAATGAGTCTCCTTGATTGTTGAGCCTGGTAAAATAAGTCACTTTGCAGGCCAATTGAAATTGATTGGACCCACACTTGACATAGAAAGAAAGGACATATTTAAAGAATTTTTTTTTGCAGGAGAACACTTGTTTCCATTTCATAGTTTTTACACAGTATGTCCAAGGCACTGGGAATCTGCATGCGCTCACATCATGAAAACGTAAACGTGTGTGAAACATTGGTTAATGACCTGGTCAACACCACAGCTCTGGTTGCTGAATTGTTATCACATAACCAATGTGATGGTCATGTGATGATAACTGAGCTGCCCCCATGACAACTGTGCAATTTCCATCTACTGAGGAAGAACAGCAAACAGTCAAAGTAGTAAAACCACTGTATATGATATAGTCTGGTTTGATATTACCAGACGGCCCGGACACATCATGGAGGGCTCAGTCCCCAAGTTCAGACGGTGGACCAATGGAATCAGCCAAAGAGTGGGATGGGTGTCAAGGGATTCGAACCAATGATGCCACAAACACAGTCAGATTAAAGGAGGCCCTGGTGTGATGCAAGTTTAAGAAGAAATGTGAGGGGTTTTAAGTCGGGGCAAAATATCACAGCTTCTTTAAAGTGAAGTTGGGTTTCTTTCTCTGAATCATAGACCGCGACCATTTCAACTGTCATAAATTGTTATTGTAGAAATGAATGACTGGGATTAGTGTTTTTCTAATAACAATTGTCATCCCATCATTTCTAGTTGGAGAAACATAATGAATCAGTTGAGGCTGGAATTATGGAAAGTTTAAAGTTGCTGGCAGCTACACAGCTGCAACCACGGCATGCTAGAATAGCTTGATTCTTTATTGCTGCAGTGGCATATTTTGTATGGACATTAATGATTTTACATAGTCTGTAAGTTGCTGAACAGGTGCTTAATTGGCTGATGTGGCTTACATTAGCTACAGTATTAATGTTTAGCTGTGTGCTGTGGTGGGCAGTGGTGGTCCAGGTCTGTTCATGTGTGACAGGCACAGTGTGGAACAGGGTGTTCAATCCCGGTCAGTGATTCCTCTCGGGTAAATAAAGGTTGATAAAAACTGTAAATCTGTGTATAATGATTTTCTGCGCTCCCGTCTCAATCCCGTCAGTGCATTGATCCATGCAGAGCACCCTTAGTTTTCTGTAGGGATTGCAAAACCTACTTTAATGAGTATATTTGTTGCAGAAAAAAAACATAAGATCAAACAATATTACAAGCCCAAAGTTCATCTTCAGTCCAGGACCGTACAGCAGTTTGAAGATAAAAAGGCAACATTTAAAACAACCCCATGCAGGATCACACAAACTTAATACATTTGGCTCCCTTGTTGTTCATTCCCACTTGGCACTCCCACCAGTATTGGAAACATTTCATTGATTCGAGGTGAGGAGCCAATGAGGACATGCAGCAGCCTGCAGGCACAGTATGGCTACAGCAGGGTTTATTAACCAACCAGTCAATGACATCCATAAAGGATGCAGCTGCCTCCACAGTCCCTTTGTCCATGCATCCTGCACTGCATATGGATTCTACAGCCACAGAAAAATCTGTTGACAATAAAAATGTATATTGTAATAGATTATAATATCTATATAGATTATAGAACTGAAAGTTCTCCTTGTACCATGTAAGCATCATGTGTAAATGACCCAAAGAATCTCATCACGGGGCATGTATTTATTCTTCCAGCAGTGTGCAGGTCATTTTATGCTCTCACAACTCCGAGATGCACGATGTTCTTTTCATGCTGGAAAACACCATTTCCTGAAGAATGACTTACCTACAGAGACTTGTGAAGTAATTTATCAGTTAGATGATTCCAGATCCTGCTCTTTGATATGAGTCGTCTTTGTGCTGCTGTTTACTCTTTTCCCACCCTCCAGGCCACAGTGTGTGGGGAATAACTGAGAAGGAAGGATCTGTTGTTCTCCATTACATACCACTATTTTAATTTGGGAAGCGTTGCTGCCTTTTTAGCTACCTGACGTGCTTCACTGAGGGAAAAGTTAGCAAATCTTTGTTGTGACAGAACAGAAACTTCCCAGTAAATCCTCTTGATACAAAGATTAATTGCTATTGAGTGTGCTGCTAGTCTTTTTGCTGTCTTGATATGCATGCAGGGGCATTTGGTGAGAAAAGATACTTTATTATGAGACTAGTGGAAATGGTGCCACGGTGCTATCCATCCTGTCAGCACAATAAATCTCTAGTCCTAGTGGTGTAACCAAGTTGTGTATCCCGGGCTTCTGTGACTAAATATTGTGTATAAGTGTGGTTATAGCCATGGGCGGAGATTGTGGGCAGGTATAATGTGCTCAGATCTCTTGGTTCTTGTTAGAACTCTGGCAGCAGCGTTTCAATTAAAAAGGCACTTCTTTTCAAGTTTGAGGATTCATTTACCACTCTTATTCCAAACACACTTGTCACTAAAATCAAAATGTGGTTTTCAGTTATTTCCCTCTAGTCTCTCCACATTTATGAAGTTGCTCCATAAAGCCTTAGGATAAGAGCAAGTGTTTCCCTCAAGATGAAACATTTTCAACTCTCTTGTATGCATCTCTTGTGAATCTGTGTGTTTGTACCCACTGAGGTCTTTCTGTTGACTTTGTACACAATCGTGCTGCGTTTACATCTCACCTTACATTGTCTGAACACATCAGTTAATTATGTTTATTACAATAGACATGGATTGCTGTAGTCCTTTAAGAGCAGGGATTTCGTGTTAAATATACTTGATGATGATGTTTATTGATAAATGTGTTTTTGACTAAATGTGAACATTGAATTGACTGTTATTTCCTTTTAAGATCTTTTTTCACTGCTGCTTTGTCTCTGCTGAGGAATGTCTTGTCTTGTCATTATAGTGGTTTTACAGTGGGCTGTATTTGGACTGTAAGTGCCCGGTTTTGTACCTTTAGATTGTTTAGGTTCAAAACATTTTAGCTATACTGTTTAATAAAATGTATTTTCTGTTTGTTTGTTTGATTGATTGCATGCTAGTGACTTAAGACTGAGACTTGACTTGGACTTTCCCCCAAAACAGTCAAGACTTGACTTGGACTTGCCCTCAAAGATTTAAACTATGCCATCAAAGACTTTAGACTTGACTTAGACTTGGATCAAAAAACCTGAAAACAAAGTGACCAAAGAAGAAATGATTGAACTTTAAACTGACTTTGGCTCCACTGCTAGCCCTTAACTATGACATGTGCCTTTATGTCCGCTTGTTGTTGGTTGACTCCAGTCCAGTTCTTTCTTCTGGTTTTGTTGTATTCTCTCATTCTCTCCATTTACGTTTGAGTTCAAAGTGAATTTGATGTAAAGCCTGCAAAATGAAACATTTGATCAAGCGAGGCAGTGAAAGCAACACAGTCAGTCTGAGGAACATTTGTCAAAATCAGTGGAAATATAATTAGAGCTCCCGCGTTACATTTCGGATCGCCGACATGTTCAGCCCCCCCACCCATGGCATTATTCATAAATGTTATAATTCTCAGCCCATATGGATGCCATTCTTTCTGCCAGTTTTGGCAATGTGGATTATGCCACTTTCCCATTGTGGCGGCGCTGAGATATTGCACTGATAAATTAAGTGGCTGTGTCATTTGCGGCGTATAAATGGAATGAACCCAGGAATAGAGAGGTCTTTCATCTTTTCTGATAAGACTGTCCTGATTACATCTAAATGTAGAGCAACATTTAGAGGACTATCAATCAAGTGGAACCATGAAAAAAGGGGACGGGGACTGAAGGAATTATGCCCCCAAATGGCCTCCCTCCCTTTAATTTCCTGTGACGGTATGCATTAGCTCTCATCACCACCTTACTGCCATTAGACAGGCAAATGATTATGGCTACTGCCTCCATCAGCAGCAGAGGGGGAGCAAATGTAGCGTTTTCATGGCGTTTTCGTCTCACATCCTGCCCCCTGATGCCGCCTTTGCATCTATGCCTCTTTTAAGTGTCTTTTTTAGACTTTTCCACTCTATCAGATCCCATTTATTTTCACTATTCGCTAGTAGGGCGAATAGTCCCATCTGCCTCTCGGGCCCTTAGGGCGAGCCTTTAAAAAGCTGTACGTCTTTTTTGTGTTCTCCCCTTACTAAGTACAGTAACTGGGGTCAGTCAAGCTTCAAACTAACTCAGTGTTCGAGGATTCTTGCACAAAGGAGGGGACTGCTCGTAAGTGTTGAGACGGTTTTGCTTCAGCTCTAGTCCTTTGCAGTCTTTGAGGGATGATAGATTTCATTGCTGTAGCGTGATGAGAAGACGGCGTGTTCGTACGTGATTGAGAAAGACATTTTCTGCGTGCCAGAGAAAGGTGTGTGATTATGTAAGGTGTCTCTAAAAATTGCAGAAGGCATGAATTGCATCAAAGAGCATGTTTCCCATCATTGATGATGTGGGTTGTCCCAGTTTAAATCCCCACTGGACGCCTTATGAGGATGTGCAGCTTGTTTGCATTGTCATTTACTTTCTCACACAGTGACTGGCATTAACAAAATGCAGTTGCACTTTTAGTCCACCATAATGCATCTATGAATATTTACACTGCACAGAAGATGTTTTTTATCATTGAATTTACTGTGTATCTCCATTAATCACTAGTGTTACTAATGGCCACGATGATGGACTGCAGTAATAGTGCGTCCATCACTACGTCCTTAAGTCCTCTTACTGTATATTGTGTTGGTAACCCGTCTCATCTATCTTCCTCATCCCAGCGCTCTGCTGGGTGATACACAGCACATTTTCCATGACCATGGCCATACACTGTGTCATGCTTAATGGGGAGTTGCTGCTACTTTTGGCAGGGGAAATTCATGGGAAAGCTGTGAGCTATGTTGATTGGTGGGTGACATCAAACACTTCTTCACTTGATTTGTCCTTATCCACAGAGAGTTTTGTTTCTTTTTAATAACAGGCCGAGAACCCCTTGGAGAGTATCCCCAGTCTGCTGCCTCATGGCCAACATAAAAAGACTGCAGAAAACAGGACCCTCCATATTCCTTCGGAGGTTTATACACGTATATGATATTGATCTACCTTGATAACACACTTAAATATGTGGGACCTGAGCATACGACTGCAACAGGCTACATCAGTATTAGAATCAGCAACCCGTATATTTTAGGATTATTTAGAGACTATGACATAAAACAACATATCGTTCCTTTGACTGAAACGTTTTCATCTATCTGAGAATAGGCAGTTCGTTTGTATAGATTTTTTATATTAATATAGATCTAGTTTTTACACCTACTTCTTTTTTAAGTTACACATGTTAAACATTTTCTGCATTTTGTTGATGCAGAAAATGCATCAAAAAAACCACTAGGAGTGCTGAATATTTTTTCAAGGGCCCCCCTCCTCTCTGGGATAAATTAAACATCTGTTTCTGACAAACGTTACACTGAGCGCTACAGCAATATGGCACACGAGTCTGTCACCACCATTGTCCCACAGTCACACTGAAGTTGTTCACCATGAACTAAAGACTGCAGCTCATTTAAAGTGACAGCCTAATGTCCTCATTACAATAGCAGGGACAGTAGCTCTTCTGATCAGTCAACAGGCACAAGGAGCTGACAAGGCGAGCACGCTTTGTATGCATAAGAGGCATATTTCACTCTAAATCTAAATATGAAAGTCAGGAATGTTGAAATTAGTTAGAAAAGCAGTCAGATCACATTCTATCCTATAATATATACTTCAGCTTAAACCTCACAACACCTCAGGCTTCACGCAAAAAGACCAAACTTCATTTACATAAAGTTTCTTATATACAAGTTGGTGGTGCAGGTACAGGAAGTTTGAGGAGCTTAGCTCCAGCTTGGTGGCTTCTGCTTTCACACAGGATCTTGAGAAATGGCTCACCACAGCACCCATCTAGTCTGCCCACACAAGGATTTAAAAGTGTTAGGCGTAGCATAATGTTTCTCAAAATTAAAACCACATTTCACCCGAATCCAGTTACATCCTGTAGCAAAAAAAGAATTTGTTGTGTGTCCTTTCCAGTGAAATCCAATTCACCCTTGCTTGTCTAAAATAATGCTGGAAAGATAATTTGCAGATGAAAATGTGTGTTTTATGTCATCTAATAACTTTTTGGGCGGCCAATAACAACTTTGCAAATGTTACCACATAACCAGCAGACTAATACACCAGTTTTATGTCTTTTTTCCTTTGCCCACACTGCTAATACTTTTGTGAGTGACGGACTAATTGCCAAGTCCATCTGAAGGTCTACCTTTCATTTGCATACTGACTCCAACATTTATAAATCTGTTCTGACTGTATTCTCGTTTGGCCACGACCTCTGTTACTTTAAACGATTGTCTCGTTCCTGTCAGACTTTAAAACGGCTGATTTCTGGGCTGCTTTCAACGCTGCATTTCCACACCTCACCTCCACTCCTGCACCTCCCGTGTTCTTCAGTCAACTCCAGGGACCGAAGGTGTATGCAATAAATACGCGAAAATGCGATTTCTCACACATACACAGTTATTTATAAAAACTGAAGGTGCAGTGAGAGTTTGTACACCTCACACATGCTTGATGAGGAAAAATAAGGCGATGAAGTGAGTGAATCTAATAATAAAACCTTGTTTGATAAGTCACTGATTATACGTTCGTTTCTACCCAGCAATCTGTTAAATGCCAATCCAAGCCATAATAAATACTTTTGTGTTTTGTGTAAATTTTATGGATGCATCATTTTATTTTATCTTTCATTTGGGAATGACTTTGTAAAGCACTGTAAACTAAATCATTGATTACATTCTGACATTGTCGATGATGGTTTACAAGTACATGTGATGAATTAATTATATGGATGCTATAAATAGTCGCAGTCATGCAATAGTGGTTGTACGTAATGATGGCTGCTCTAGATCAGATGGAGGACTTTGTCGATGTAACGCAAACAGTAAAATTGCACTACCTCTATGTAAAGACTGGCGGTGCAGGCGATTAGGGGCGTGACTACATCTATGTATGGCCAAGTGTGGAAAAGTGGAAGAGTGGAAATCAGGCATGTGCACATGCACCCAATTCCACAATGATTAAACTTAATTTTTTTAAAAACCCACCAAAATGGCCGTTGTCTTGTTTCGTAGATTTCCAATTACCAATCAAATTGACTATACATAGAGATGTAATTATTAAACTTAATTATATTAAGTGGCTATTACAGAAACAATGTGTACCATTAATTATTTTAGAAACAGGGTTTGATTTCATTAAAATCTTATGGATTCTACTTTTAAGGTCTGGTTAAGCTTAGGCAACTAAAATTGGATACGGTGACAGAAAGCTGATGATCAAAATAAGTCAGTAGCCTTAAAGGGAAACCTGGGCCCTATTTTAATCAATTCTGGGGTGAAAATGGAGCAATCTACTGGGCCAATTCCAAAACTTTGCCGCAAAACAAAAAAAAAGTATTAGTCATTTCGACCTCAAAATGTTTTTAAAAAAATAGGGCTCAGGTGTTTCCCTTTAAGGTGTTTGTAATCAGTACATTTTTAGTCCTCGTCTTAAAATCAAAACAGGAAGTAATCAAGCAGGAAGAGGCTGGTTATACTGTGTGCACTGTGAGTGTCAAACACACACAGTTACATGCCTACTTGTACTTGCAGGAGCAGAATGAGCACAGAGCTGACCATTGCAGAGCTGACCAACGTAAAGTTTGAGTGTGTGTGGAGGGAGAATGAACAGGCTAAGTTATTCACAGGAGACGTATTTAGGTTTCGTTGGGTTATTACGTTTTGACACTTCACAACAAGAGTGTTCGATCAAATCTTGAATGTAATGGGCTTATTGGTGCATTTATGGGCTTTGGGCAGGAAGGCCCAATGAACTCAAGTCTATTTCATTATTAACTGGATGAGTCATGCTTGTGTCTTACATACCTACATTCTTTCAAAGTGCATAAAAATGTCTTGATATATTTCTCGCAGGCACCGACTTGTCTCTGTTATGTATTATAAATTTGACAGTGCATTGCTGTGCCATTCAACCATCATCAGGCTGACAGGTAGGGGACATCATTATGACTGGCTTCAAAGGGAAAGGGGAAAAACAACATGTCCCGACTTTGAAATACAATTCCACAGGCGGTCAAAGTGAATACCCCCAACACCTGTGAACAGAGACATTTTATTCACCATATCCCCATCCCATATCTCTTGTCTTGTATGGCAGATAATATTAATAGAGATGGCCACCAGCTGCCACCCATGGGTATAATGTCGAGTTTGTGTCCTCAAGCTTGTTGGGAACACAGGAATAACAGAACGTAACAATAAGAGAAATGAAGAGCAATGAATGTGACTTCAAAGCATGAGGCAGACATAACATGAACCTTAACGACAGGAAAGGCGCTAGTGTCTGAACGGGACCAAAAGGCCGGGGGCAACAAACCGCAATGTTTCTTTACCTTGTAATTCACTTTGTCTGATAAAAATGACTTCAAATTAAAAACATATGTAGTAATGGTCACATTGGGAATGCTTAAAGATTTGAAACCTCAACATATCACAGTCAAATTAGCTGTGATACCTTGGTATAAGTACTGTAAACAAATGGGACTATGGTGTTAATGATTCAAAGCCCTTTCATCACACAATTGCTATTGTTAGAGTTTTTCAAATGAATAATTACATTTTCTGAAACCCTCTTGAAGCCCTTTCTCTCCCCCGGTACCATCGCTGAAACTATGAGTACTACTAATTGATTAGTCATTATCACATTTGACAGTCAGGCTAGTTACATCAAAAGTGAGAGCTACAAAGCTGTCTTATTTACACACTGCATCATCTTTCTTTAACAAAAGCAGAAAGAGAAATATAAAAACATGACATCATTTCAGAGCTATCACCACTGGGACACGGGACTGCACACTGCACCTCTGTTATTGTGGGAATGTTTCTGGGATGGATTGGTGACTAGCATGTCAGCTAACAAGATAAAAATTATAAGTAAAGTAACTTTGGAATTTTTTAAAGGGGTATTCATTCATTTCAGCTGAGTCTTTAACGGTTTCTGTCTTGCTTGCACTCTTAGCTAAAGCTTGGCTACAAGCCCCCTTAGATTGATATTGATCTCATCCGACTCTGTTTAATGACAAACAAGCATCTCTGTCAAACTTCCTTGTTGCCTGCGGTGGGTGGAAACAGCACTGAGGAGGAAGGTGAACCAAAACTGTAAAGTTGTGGGCCGTAAAACCAAAACAGTCACATAAAAGATGTGGGAGTAGAGCTGAACTGCAGTCAGCTGATAATTCTCTGCTTGTTGTTCACAATGAGCAACCCCTTTCACATTATACATAGTCATTGCATTCATCGTTAATGAAAAAATATGAATTAGAGCAGCTTTAAGTTAAAGTTGAAATGATTTATTTATGTTGAAACCCAGTAGAGGATGTAGCACCTTTTAATCTGTTTCACATATTTTACAGGAGGATCAGGGAGGGAATCCAGCTCGTACCCCTCAGCGGTGGTGAGGTGACAGATGAACAGAAACGTATGCGCCACAGCTCTGACCTTTGACCCCGGTACTGCAATCACTTCACATCCGCTCCTGAAGAAAAATGTCCTACAAACCAACATTTGTCACCCTTTATAGTTGGCCTGCAGATCACCATTGGCTCAGACAGTCATCAATTTTAACGGCCAAATAAAATTCCAGGAAATATGCTGACAACAAACAAAAACACATATAAAAGAGTCCGTAAAAACAGGGAAGTCAGGCACTAAAAAAGATATTTGTATTATGGCGATTTCATCCCGGGGCAAATAAGTCTCATCGTATTTATGGTAATGGCTGGAGCCCTGTACATGTGGTACATTCAGAAAAAGTGTGAAATTATTTTGAGAGCTCATGAAAATAGCATTTCCAGCTAGTAAATCCCTGGCCTCCGTTTTCTCTTAGGAAAAAATGCCTTTACAGTTTAGAAATCTGCCATGGTATCAATCCTGTGTTTGCAAGTGAACCTCCCAACATGAACATTTTGACATGTTATAATGCTCAAGCCCCTTTATTCAGGGTATAGCAGTATCCCTGTGTAGGTTACAATGATCCCAGCATTATTTCTTGTTTCTGCCCTGAACGCATCTGTTCTCAGGTAATTGTGGCGATGCGTCTCTCCTCCCTGTTAATCATTGGGCTCGGTCTCTGACTGTGCCTTAATGGGGATTTTCAACTGTGACCGAGGCAGAGGCCTCTGATTTCACGGTTCTGTCAGCCCACGTTACAGCATTTTATGCTAACTGTCTTACTTGCAACAGACACTCACAGTCAATCTTTTGAGGCGAGATGCCAGCTGTGGAGGCCAGTAACGATTAAATTAACTGCGAGGCTTTCTCCGGCATTATATTCATTCACTGTACCACATGATTTCTCTTCTACTCATCAGTGGCATTGGAATAATTCTATAGAAATAGAAAAAATATATTTTTTTTTTACTATTTTTTAATTATTATTATATATTTATTTTGTGTAGTATTATATTCTATTATTTGCTTGTATTATCTTTTATGCTTATCTGGTTGTTTGGGTGTGCATTTCTCTCTAATGTCTAATAACTTCCTACGTTTTGTCAGTCGCTTGTAAAGCACCTTGATTTGCATTTGTTCTGTGTAAACTCCCCACTCCCTCCTGAGCTGAGCTTGGTGTTTAGAGAGTGACGAGGTCCCATGCTGTCCATATTGTACCTTCACATTATAATCCATTCATTGCTTCATGACTCAACTTGCTTTAGTCACATTTAGTCTGAGAGAATTTAAGAAATGTAACATATAATCACATGTCAGTGTCATGCACCATTTAAAAAAGCCCTTTGTGGATTATATTAAATTGATATGACAATGGGGAACAATTTACAGACTACAACAAAGTTTCACATCCTCCATCTTTCTGTCACTCACTGCAGTTAGCAGTGTTTGGAAAAGAGCACTGCACTATATGTACTATATACTGTACCTTTACATTACGTATTATTATGTTCCTGTACTGTTCCAGCTCATTCACCATCAGTGTCCCACCACTGTAAATGTTGAGCCTTTTCTTAGCAAAGGTGAGGAATTATTTTAGAATCCTTCATAAAATCCCTCTTTAAGCTCTTTAATCTATATAACTGAACTTCTGCAGGCCTCAGGCCTGAGAGGTCATCTCATTCATATGCGGAATGATTTCAATAAAAATAAAAATAAAAAGCCTGAAGAGATATCAGCCCAAATACAACTTAACACCTTTCCAACCCCATTGTATACCTGACGTGGTGATTGCTGCACAAGGTGCTGATTTAATCATCCAGATTGACCGGATGTCGGCGGGCTGTTTGACTTTGTCTCCACTGCTCCCTGTCAACCATTTATTTTCTACCTGGGCCGAGCGGCAGCTACTTTGCCTTCTGCCACATGCTTGTCAGCAAGCAGAGACTTGCAGTGTCAATATCTGTCCGTCCCGAGCAGATACACATCTAAAGGGCAGCACTGGGAGCTGGGGGGTGGGGGTGGGGCTTAATCAATTTTATCTGACCTTAATTTATACAGTGTAAATAATGAACTGGCCTCCCTGTATTAAACATTAACAGGGAAATCATTCAGCAGAGGTGTGGGGTGGGTTCAGGTCAGGCAGGATGGGGATATTCTTTGGCTTTTACAAGCTTTTGCAGAGAGCAGTGGTTTGCAAAGTGGGCTCCAGAGAGGCCCACAGGTCCCTGAAGGAGGTGGAGTGGACAACATGAGCAATATGTCATGTTCAAAATCACGAATCCACTATTCCCTCTATGATAAATACTCAACATTTTACTTCATAGTGAGCTTTATAACAGGAAAAGTACAGTAAATGTAATCTGCTTCTCCTCCATTCAAGTGTCCTACTAAGCCATGCGGCAAAGCAGCATCTTCTTTAATAACATTAAATACACCTGGGTATGCAAATCAAAATGTAAGAACCACCCATTATATAAGAAATTAGAAGCTGGAACAGGGAGACTGACATACAAACGTACATTTCAAAGATTATTCCACCTTTGTTTATTATTTCATCACAAAAAACTACACGCACACAAAAAGTGTCACTATGCAGTTTCTCAGTTTAACACACTGACTATTATTGTTAAAGATAAAGTGATGAATCACTGAACATTATGAGTAACAGAGGGGTATTTTTGATCCTGACTCGGTCACGATTGCAACTGTTCAAACACACAGCACTCAAACTCCTGTTAGCGTTTATGAATGCGCTCTGCTGCAAACACACTTCCTGTATCTCAAGGGCTCTTATAAGCCACATGGATGGAGAGCGGGACAACTGTTCGGCAAAATCGTTTGTGTACGTTACAATGAAAGAATTCATTCATTCAAAGATCAGGTTGGAGTGTGAATGCTGAACATACTGAGTAAGGGTGACATCGAGCCGTTTATCTGACTCTGGAGAGTAAAAGCAAACCACAAAAACATCTTAATCTGAGTAATGTCTTCATAACGTAGCCAGTGTTACTCAGCTAAAGTTGTAATCCTTAAGATTTCAGTCCTTGTCGATTTGGCAACACCTGTGGTTACTATGGTAACAAGTGCAGTTTAATATTACAGAAAACACTCCTGGAGCAGCTATTTTGCCAGAGATACGACAAAAGAGCAACCGGTGTATCTGTTTACAACCAAACAATCTCATTAACAAAAAAGTCAATAAAAAATTATTGCAATAAATATCAGATTTCCTGCCGTCAGAGTCAGTCAGAGTCATTTCCCACACAACAGCAGGGCACAATAAAGCTGGTCACCTTGCTGAAGAGTTGGAGGTGTACAGCCTGTCGCCCGCAGCTCCTCAGCTCACTGCAGCTGCTCCTTCTGGTTCCATTACTCTGTTGGAAAAATGTAAAATGATCCCCTGACAAAAATGATCATGTCTTGTCTTGCAGACAGACTTTTTTTGACCAACTGTGGTTAGTTAAATACAGGCCGTTTCTAGAGGCACTTTTAATGTGAAGCATGTCCAGTTTGTATTAACAATAACTAAACACAGCTCTGATACAGGTAAAGAGAGTGAACACTGAGGCTGTTATCAATTAGATAAGATTGCACTGGATTACACGTATTTGTTCCATGTGAAATCCTCATTCTTAGGAAGGCATTTGGAATCCAGCAGGGGAATAGCAGACTCCACCGCTACCAATAAAAACTACCGTATAGATAAGTAATGCCTGAATGTAAATGCACTGAATGGCTATTGCAGCCAAAATGCTGATAAGAAATAGCTTAAAAACTTTATTTCATGCTAATCTTAAAGATTATCACTTTAAAGCAAGCCCATGTAACTTTGGATGAACAGTGGCCACTGGAACTAGTGATATCGGTAAAACCTTGAATGTAGTGTAACAATGGCACACACTGTATAGAGAAGAGTCATAAATGCAATGGTAATATCAGCTACACAGCAGCATTAATCTAAAGTTTGCCAACATTAACGAACATTAGGGACCATAAGCTACTTATCCTACCAGACCGCCAGTATACTGAATTGAGCAACAGTACCTTTTATGTTTCATGATTTTAACTTTTCATTTGTTTGAGAATGAATGCGTTCTTCTTCTTATCCTTTAAAAGTTACACTGTCTCTTACGGAGTCCGGGAGCTGTGATGTAAAAAAAAAAAAAAAAAAAAAAAAAGAATTATAATTTCACCTTTCAAATGACTAATTTGTGCACACAGATTACTTTATTTCCATTCCCGTGCATGTTCCCTCTCCAAGATTGGTCCAGAAACATTACAGAGAGCATAAACAACTTTGAGTGTGTGTTCACATGTCGCTGAATAATCCATTTATTAGGAAATGCCTGTAGACACCACACAGCAGCAGGAACTACGAGTGACTCCAAATTAATGCCAAGCTTAACAACAATAATAGAACTTATTTATATAAACACTTTACTGATTACTTAGTCAAGATCACAAATGATTGATTTGTCATCGACACCTCCCGGACTCTAGCTTCTCTTTTAAGAGGGGTTTGAGTCTCGTAGAGTCACAGTGCTCCAAAGATCCATGTGCCTGTTAGAACATTTTAAATTAATAGATAGTCAAGATGATATTGTACTCACATGACTCATCCTGCTGTGGAGCACTCTAGTAAAGTCACCCCAGGTCTCAGCTCACACAGTGGTGAGTTAACTGTTAAAGACCTGAGCTGTAAAAACCTTCCACTTTAAGATAGAAACTCAGAAAAGAATATATTACATGCTGTTTTGTTACTAAGCCGATCAGATACCATTATCACCTTCTGCTTCTCGAGACTTGAAACACAAACGATTGTGAAGTTCTTATATACACTAATATTTCAATCCTCCAGGGAAGTTCATTTCCAAACGGGTTTTATGTTGCTAGTCTTTTTCTTCTGTTCAGTTATACAGTGCAGTCTGTAGTCGTTCTTAGTCCCGTAACCTTTCAGTTTTTGTAAACCTCCACAGATGTATTCTCTCCTAAACATGACTATCAACTACGTAATCCACAAACTGTAATATCATGTTTCTGTAGCAGACTACATTTTTTATTACAAAAGCCTGTTCTTTGTGTAAGTAAAACTCAAAATGAGGGGTGGCAAAATGTAACAATGTGCTTCTGTTGTGCTTTGAAAGTATGATTGTATGTTGAGAAGGCTTTGATTGGCCTCAGTGAGAGCTGACGGTTTCTGCTGCATATTTGCAGAATGTAAGGGTAGACCAAAGGAGGGGGAAGAAAGTCAGATAGCAGACAGGACTGAGTGGAAATCATAAAAACAAAGGAACATATGGGGTGGCAGCGCTTCAAATTGGGTGGTTGGGTAGGTTTGACTTATGTGGCCTTGGTTCTCGGTTATAATTTAGCATTTTGACTCGCCTAAAATGCCCAGTGCTTTCTGTGGAATTGGATTTCTCTGTTATATCAGCACAGAGCTTGAAAATATGTACCTATAAGTCGGCTTGTTTGTGAGAATGGAAGTGTATGCACTCAAAAATAAGGAATTTTCACACAGTGGGCACTGTGTATTATTCAAATATTGAACTGTGGTTTCCACTGATAAGCTAACAGATTGTGGTCCGGAATCTCTTCGTTTGCAGAGAAAAGGATTTTTCTTTTTCCCACATAGCTGTTTAAGATTCATGGCAGGATCACGGCATTCACTGATATCAGTCTGAAGGCAAGATCCCTGCTTTGCTGCAGCACCACTGCCTTTAGCTACAGACGCAATAACTGTGTTCAACTCAGTCACTGAACAATAGTAGGAAAGAATAAATAATGATACAGGTATTCAAGCTAACTGTTCCCGCAGATCCTCTCAGTTCCCATTAATTGAATCACTGTGCTAATGCTGGCTGTAGCACCCATGTTATCAGAGACAACTCTCCATGAAATACAGCAGTTGTAAACACACAGGTGGTTGCAGGATATTACTTAGTGATATTGTGGGATTGCTGATGTGCTTTTTTTTAAAGCAATCAAACAAAAAGTCCAAAAACCCCAGATCTATTCTATTATTCTATCTATTCTTCCCTCAGGGTACATGCCAGAGTGAATGTAGCATGGCTATGTAAAGAGAGGAAGAGCTATCTTGGGGGGAAAAACAAGAAACTTTTTAATTTAACTATTTATTATAGCTGTGATGTATTCTATAAATTGACTAGCTCTATAATCTTGAAAAACACAATTAAAACATTTTAGTTTTAAAAACTTTTTTCAATGCATGTCTAGCCTGAGCAAAGCCCCGACAGCCTCTGTTGGCCTGCTGCCACTGCCCAGCCTTATGGCTTATGGCCAGCCGGATGGCAGCACCAGATAAGCCCTCGTTTTGTGCTCCCCGAGCCGCGAGCCTTGGCTGGTGTTACAAGCTTGAACTCAAGTTCTAAATTTACTTGGAAGAAATAGCGGAGAGGGCCAGGCGGCACAAAGACATCTGTAATGTAGATGAAACAGGCCAAACGTCGAGATCCCTGACAGGGCTGCTGGCGAGGCTGAGTGCCAAACAGGTCGCAGCCTGGTGACAACAATGGTGCTCGTCCATGCTTTGGATCCATCTCCTCTCGCTCTGTCTTCCTGAGGAACATTTTCTCGACCTGTCTCATCAGGGATGTGCCACCAGGATGTCAGAGTGATAAATAGGTCTGGTTACACGCCAGAAGAAGCCGTCTGCCTCTTTCACTTGTAAGCAGACTACATCAGATCTGGCCGTATAGCTGAAGAGGTTTGTTGCTGCTTGTATAGCCGGCAGTATTAGGAATTGGTTTTGGAAGATATGTTAGTTTTCATATACAGCACATGGCTCAAAATGTAACCCTTAATTAAGAAATTAAATATTGTCCAGTGAGTGTATGGATGGAGATATGATGCGGTGTATTTGATTGGACATTTTCATGCAGTAGTGATCAACAGCATACATGTTGTCTATGAGAAGCAGCACAATATGAACTGATCCTGAAGTATATGTTTAAGTTTTTAGTTTATGTCCAGTTCAACATGATGACACTGGATGACTTATGTGAGGGATAAAAGACAACAGTTGTCATGCTTTAACTTTTTTACTACTAAAGGGACTTGACCGCAGTGTTTCTACTCTTATTGTGGATACAGCTCTGCATTTCATCCATTAGGCTGGTCAATCGACTTTATATTACATTTACAATTAGCTGTGTGCTATCTTGCAATCTTGTGCAAAACTGGTGAAACCAGTAGTAATCAGACACTCATTCACATTAATTAAAGCTTTATCAATAACTTTAACAACAGTAGCAGAGGCGTGATTATGAGTCAGCTACAGTCAATCACATCTTAATTCAAAGAAAAAGCAGGAACAGATTCCTCCAATCTGAAACCCTAAAAGAAAAGGGGAACCAAAGTAATTCACATCAATGCAAGGAGGAAAAAAAAGACAGATGTAAAGAAGAAAGAAATACGCAGGGATTGTTTGCAGGGAGGTTTCTCTGAGGGCACCCTACAGGAAGCTCTAATTTGAACCTCTTGTTGTTTGTTCCAAAGAAGGGTGGGTGGGACAGGCGACGGGTAATCTACCCATGATAACAGGAGACAAGATGAACACGATGCACAAACCGGGAGGAAAAGATGAAGGGCCGAAATCAACCGACCAAAACTGTGGCAAAGACTCGTTTGTTAGGGTCGTGGATCTGTAAATGGTCATCAGGACTCTCCGATTATACATCCACTTAACATAAATATACACTACCGTTCAAAAGTTTGGGGTCACCCAAACAATTTTGTGTTTTCCATGAAAAGTCACACTTATTCACCACCATACGTTGTGAAATGAATAGAAAATAGAGTCAAGACA
>JAVQJD010008301.1:0-27995 GCA_036023655.1 Nannoperca australis | reverse complement strand
TATTTCTTTAAAGTTAAGACTAGTTTAAAGTCATCTTCATTGAAAAGTACAGTGCTTTTCCTTCAAAAATAAGGACATTTCAATGTGACCCCAAACTTTTGAACGGTAGTGTATTTTTTTTTTATCTTTGAAGCTTTGAAAATGTTTTGAGGAAGAAAATACATTCAACAAGTCAGTTAGCTCTCAAGGATACATAATATGAGTTTTGGTGAGAAAGTGAACTCAACCTTTGTGGAAGAAAACTCCACAGGGCGACTTTATCACTTAAGTTTGTCATTAAGTTGTATTTTCCCCCGTTCATCTAACTGAACTTGTGAACAAAAGCCTGTAGATTCAAAGAGAACCATCAAGCACTGCAGTAAATTGATGAAGACTGTGTTACAAATATAAACAACGGTGAGCAACTTACGGTTCTCAAAGTAGAACTTGTGGAAGTCCATGCCCTCCACCAGGTTTCCAAGAGCCTCTGGCTCAAAAGAAGTCAGTCCTGGGTCACAGATTCTCCTGTCAGAGGACAACGCAACCATAAATAAACTGAAGCTTACGAATGTTTCCTGCAGTGAAGAAAGAAGAGGACTAAATGCTGCCAAACGGATCACCTGACTTTTACAGCTTTGGTGAAATCAAGCTGTGTTGAACCCACAACAGTTTTTCTACAAGGCACTTAAAAGATGATGACGTGTACACAAAGACGTTTAAACTTACGTGTAAGCCTCAAAATCCCCATTGTTGATGGCTTCAATCAACTGCTCTGTCATCTTTATTATCTCCTGTTTACGAGCTGAACACAGAGATAGAAGAAGAAGAAAAAGAGTGGGAGGAACAAAGAGCAGAAGAGGTTTGAGTCCGTCAGAAATCATTTGGAAGTTGAACACACACATACTGCTCCACATGCTCTCTATGAAGAATCTGACATTTGAAATCAATTCATCACGTGGGCTCCGCCTCTGGTACATTTGAAGTCACCCAGTACAAAACACACTGTCCGCTCTCTATGTTAAACACAGCATCAAGAGTAGTTGATGCATCTTTAACTGAAGGACTGAACCCTTTAATGGTCTCACCCAGAAAACAAAAAAAAGTTTTTCTTCTTTCTTTTGGGCACAACTAAAGAGTTTTTTTAAAATGATGAACCGATATGGTAAATGGTAAAGATTGAGTAAAATTACACTTAATCTGCATGAAATTGTTCTCCATTAAAGTGGAATAAGACCTGTTTTAATATATAGATTACAGCAAAACATTTTACATATAAAATAATGACGAATAAATAAAAAATAATAGTCTAAACAACAACAAAATGTAATCTGCAGCTCAGTAACTTCTGGTGAAGTTCGATACACTCACGTTGAGTTAACTGCAACAAGGTGTCACAGCTCAAAATATACCATGAAGGTATACCAAACAGTTGAGAAGACCATTAAAATACAAAAACGTCAACTAAGACAACTCAGAAAATGTTTCACAGTGCACACACTGCAATGTGCTTTTAAAAAAAGCCAAATTCTTTAGGAGAAGGCAAATAATGGCTTACAAGTCCAGGCATGTTCATTAGACAAACACTAAACCAAAAAACTGCACAAACTGCATGCAAACACACTGAACGTCAGTTTGAACTGAGAAGAGAATAAACCAGCAGAGATGAACACACGTTTTAACAACATGCAGCTGCTGAGCCAGAAAAGCCAGCTAGCAAATCCACCACACCTGCATGTGACTCTCTAAGTCTGTTTATTTCCCCAAGTCGTCAAACCTTCTGCCATCGAGCGGCACAGAAAGTTAGAACACACAGTACGGATACTGCTCCAGGAGCCTTTGCACAAGCACTGCACAACCTGCCTGGCACTTACTCTGCTGCAGGTGGCCGCTGCTGCCTGCGGGGGGCGACAGAGCGGACTCTGGTTCAGGACAGGAGCTCTGAGCTGGACTGGTCTGAGGGACACTGGGGCTGCTAACAGCCTCCTGCAGCGGACGAGCTGCAGGCAGGTACAGTCATCCCAGTGAAAAAGAGATGTGTTTAGCAAAGCTGAGAAGCCATATAACTCTTTACATGGAATTTAACATTGTTTATTCTGCACAAAGTATCAAGTAGTGATTTACGAAATTCAGAGTTATAGATGAACATTTCAGTCAGGCCTGGATGCCAGTAGATGGCAGCACAGGAGGGCAGAGTAGTTGGTGGGAAGAGTGGAAGAGAAATGGTCAGATTTTTTATTTAATCTTATTTATGTGGAGCATTTTAACGTCAAAACGCCATGTTTTGCTTGTAGGGAAGAGTTGCTGCTGGAGGACTGTTGTTGGGTGTAAGAGGAAAGGTCAGGACACAAAGGTCAGAGCTGAGAGTTGAATCAGGTAAACTTATCCCGACTTACAGGTGGGTGGTGGGCAGTGAGCAGACACAGTCTGGATCTGTTCCTCAGTTGTGCTGCAGTGGCTTAACACTGCACTGTCTGTACTAGTGGACTCACAGGCAGCCACTGCCCCCGAGACAAACACAGAAATACAATGCACACTGACAGGGAGCCTGAGAGGACGTTTCTACAATCCAGTAGAAATACTTCATTATTTAAATGAATCAACTGTTTAGTCTGCAAAATGCCCCAAAATATCCAAAAACTATTGAAACATGTATTGATTTGTTTATTGACTGAAAATGAATCTGCAACTATTGTGATAATTGGTTAATCGTAATTTTTCCTATAAAAATGCAAATTATTTAAAAAGTACCAGCTTTTCTAATGTGAAATGTTGCTGCTTTTCTTTGTCATTTATGATTGTAAACTGAATTTCTTTGACTTTTGGACTGTTGGTCAAATACAACAAGAAATTTAAAAACATTACAAAACGCTGTGGGAAATTAAAAGAAGCATTTCTCAATTTTTTATTTATTTTTTTTTTACATTTGATAGACAATGAGAGAGAAAATAATCAGCAGATGAATCAATAATGAAAATTGTCATTAGCTGCAGCCCTAAACAATACCCATCCCAAGTGAGACATCAAAATCCAGCAAAAGCAGCAAATCCACAAATTTGAGATTAGATTTTTTCTTCAAATGATCAAAATGGTTGTCTATTAATTTTCCCATCATAAACTGACTAAATGTTTTAACACTACAGTCTAGCTAGCACTGTAAATCACTTATCACAACACACCAGAAAGTAAGAAAGAAATCAGCAGGACAAGCCTCCCCCTGTAGCCAAACCTCTCAGGTGACTTGCGCTCTAACTTTAAGAAGCTTAATGCACGAGTATCAAGGCCACATTAACTCTTAAGTCGAACTAATTTGTATGATGAAACTCTGTTTTTACTCCAGCACTACATTCAAACTAAGCTACATTTGAACTTCCTCATATTTGGTGCAACAGGCTGCAGAATTGTTGCTATGCAGAATATGTGACATCCAGGTCACTTTATTCTGTAACTTCCCAACCTTGTGTCTTTGTTCTTCACTCTGATTTGTTTAGTTTTTTTAAACAACTGAGGAGATATGAATCCCAGCACTGTTTCAGCCAAAGCAACTTAAATAAGTGAATTCAACCTCAGAGAAAGACAGAGGAGAGACAACAGGAACAACCGTCTCGAGATTGCATGTCAGTGATGATCCACTATAAGATCAAGTGCTGTTAAACCCACAGAAAGCCGCCCTTAAGTTAACTGGATTAACTCTTTTCAGGAAAGATGCAAGTAGCTCTGTCCTACTTCATTAAGCGGTCATCAACGGTCATCCCCGAGCTACAGGCGACTAGTTGGTGTGTGATGGTGGCATGCACACTCTGACGCACAGCAGCAATCAAAATGAGGCGCAGGTACCCACATATGGTAAGCAGTGGTGAATAATTGAGCCTTTGCAGATCTGGAGAGCAGCGCTCTGCACACAGCTGTGTGTATTATCAATCCCATTCTGCTCAGTTTCTCCTACAGATCCTCGAGGTTCTCCACACTCAAGCCATGGATCCACTTCCTAATACAACCCTCACTAAAAGCCACTATGTGTACCGCTTTAATGCAATTACAGCATTTATAAAACTATTGTAATTAGTATTTGTTTGTAGGAAAATGAGACATCCTGGTGAAAGTTAATTGCTTTTAACTCACTAACTTTTATCATCACACTGTTTGATGGATGATTATTAAAACCACCACAAAGGCTTCTCATGCTGCATTAATTAATTGTTTTTCGGCCACTTGCGGGCAGATAAACTCCAGAAGAAGGTGAGAAACGCATACCTCCAACATATTTTCTTACTATTCATATTTGTACAGCTGGAACAAGTGATTTTTGGGGGGCATTTTTGCTTAAAACTGATGAATGTCATCAATTGATGATGAATTATGAAGAAGCTCTACCTAACAGAACCACATATACAAACATTTTCATTGTAAAACAAAAGCTCTGTCCTTTGAACTGACAGGAAGGAGCGACTTTAAGAGGAACTTGTAATAATAATAATAATAATGAGTGAGTAGGAAGAGGATTTGCTCTGAAGGATGGACAAAGTAGCAGTGACCTGCTGTTTGGTTACGAGGCTCTCTTAACAAGCATTACGCCACCGTGTTGTCAGTTTGAACCGGGGACGTAAATAGCAGAGGTATATTCTTTGAGATAGCAGCACCGTTATGAGCACAGTGTTTACATCCAACTGTTCATGTCACATTTGTCTCTCCTGTCATGCTCAGAGGCATCTGTCATTTTTCAACTACTAAACTTACTGGATCTCCAGGCCTCCATTACTCTGACTGAAGTTGTGGAACAACAGAGTAGACAGTTGCCTGAAACCTCCACCCAGCAGACATGCATTAATATAAAGTGAAGAAGTATTGTGTGAGATATATTGTCAGATATATTGTAATATTTTTCGTTGTGATCTGGAGTTCAACAGAGTGGCAAATAAAACCTGGACAAGATATAAAGTGAAGAAAAACAGGCATGCAGAGTAGGTGAAAGGCTGACAAGTACCTTTCCTACCTTTCATCTCCTCCTCTTCTGTGTTATTGCAGCTCTCTGTGGAGCCCTGTCAGACAGACAGGAGACAAAGGAGACACAAACACACAGAGAGAAATGGACGGAGAGAGAAAAGAGACATAGCAAGAATAATCATTCTTTAATGTGTTAGGTAAGACGGGGCTTAAGAAGCTTTGGACACTTTGCCCATCAGGACACACAAACAAACTGACGGACAGATGGACGGGTGGACAACTCCCTCCCAGGAGCACAAACCAGCCAGGACAGCAGTGAGCAGCAGTGCAGACACATCTCAGGGCAACAGAGTGTGTGAGCTATTTGAAATTGTGTAGCTAAGGTTTTGAAAATGACATTTTGTTTCTGGTATTTTTGCCAATATTACAGATTGACAGCGGAAGGGAGACAGGAAAGGCAGGAGAGAGAGATGGGATGCAGCAAAGGGCCCAGATCGCTGCAGTAAGGACTCAGCTTTAACAGGAAGTGCATGTTAGTCTGTAACTGCTGCTCCTAAGGAAGCACGGCAGTAAAAAAAAAAAGAAAATGTAAAGAAAATAGTGTAAAAGCGTGGCATTTAAATATCTAGTGATACTAGTATTTTGCAAGCTTGTACACCAACATAACAGCGCAAGCAGAAGGCAGGATCCTTATTCAGTAAAAAGTCTGGACACCGTTGGAAGAAAACGTCAGCGTGTCGACGTTAAAGACAGTACGTGTAGGATTTTCTCTTTCATTGGAAATTTGAAATAAGCTGTTATGCTGTATGGATCCTGAAAGCACCACCAGAATAACTAAATACTTTTACAGTGTTCAATCATAATCAATTCAGGGTTTCATGTAGCATTTTACAGTGGAGCCGGCCCACCTCGCATGGGAGCGTCTCTGCTAATGGAAGTTAAAGAACTTAAGTTTATAAATGCATCCTTTATAAAACTAAATGTGTGTTTGTTTGTTGTTTTTTATGAATTGCTTATAATAAAACACTGAAACTCTACATTTATTCCAGTGGCTCCATAATGGTGCACCTTCACCACAAGCAGGAGTTGTGCTGATCTGCTTCCAAATTTGGGGAGTTCACAGGATTCAGCTCTCCGGTGAAATCCCTTCTGGTAATCAGGAAGAGAGTGAAAGTGAAACACGCCGACAGCCGCCAGCTCACATTAGGTGCACAGGGAAGCGCAGAGAGTCATTACAGTTGTTTTGACAGAGAAAGTCCTCCACAAGTTACCGAGTGTTAGCAGCGGCTGGTGGCTAGTGGTGGGAGAAGGGAGGGGCTTACCTTGGTGCCGTCAGCTGGGTTGTGTACAACAGTTGTCTGGGCTTCCTGGGGGGAGGTAGGAGACACTTTACCATGCAGGGAGGGGTTGGGTGTGGGGGCACCAGGGAAGATGCCAGGGAATACAAACGTATTCCATGATGACAAACATACAAAACAGACGCATGTGCGCACACCACAACAAAAGCACAAGAGCTGCTGTACAGAGGCTGTGGAGCATTTGTGGTGATCAGATAGATAACGGTGTCAGTCGCTCTGCCATTTACCAGCTTTGTGGCCCCCAGGAACATTTTAGAGTTTTCAAAATGCACAGAAGCAGCCATGAACACATATATTTAGGGCCATAACTGAGGAGGAGGGTTCTGTGGGTGACTGCATAAGCAGCATGGCGTTAATGAACTAGGGTAGCAAGCTCTCAATAAAAACCTCAATACTATGGACTCGGTAAACCACTTCATCATTTATGCTGGCCCGCTTTCATGAGAGTATCACAAGTGTGATATGGCCAAAGTATTTTCATTTTCTTGTGTTATTGGAGGGCAGTTATCCCAGTTCACAAGCTGTTGTCACTTAGCAAATGCACACAGGCTTTTACCCCTACGTGCCAAATCATCTCTCGTTGTCAGTAACAACAGCAATCACCATCCTGAGCTGTCTGATGCCATGAACACTTTGACTATGACTGTGTGTTTGTGTCACTCCTCATCCTCAACCTTGACCCTGCCACAGAAACGTTAAGCACAAAGCAAGTCAGATCGACACTGGACCCCAAATCCAGGAACTACAACCATAGAACATGCAGCCCCTTTGATGATGGTAATGTGTGAAATATAATGTGTTTAAAGTATTTTTGGCAACAGGGGCGCCCTGACTGTGGGGAATCTAGACTTGAAATGTTTAATTGGTCTGAGGAAATGCAACCCTTTGCCAAATGCCTTGCCTCAGTGTTCTTAATATTGCTAGTTTGGCATCTATCTTTCTTACTATATATACTGAAGTGAGCTAAGCCAGTTAGCTTAGCACAAATGCTGACGACTGGGGAGAAAACCTAGCCTGGTTCTGTCCAAAGGTAACAAAATCCACCTCCAAAGCTCACTAATTAACACGTTATGTCTTGCTTGTTTAATCCACACAAAAACCAAAGTATAAAAAGGACTATGGTTTTTACAGGACATTATTTTCAGACAATTTATTTATATTATTTAAGACAAGTCTCCAACGTGTTAATTGGTGCCTTTAGATGTGCTGGTAGGTGGACCGAGCCATTTCCCCCAGTCTTAATGCTAAGCTAAGCTAATCGCCTCCCAGCTGTAGCTCTTAACTTAACGTTAGACAATAAAGGTGGCCTAGATCTTCTCATCTTACTCTCTCCAAATAAGTGAACTGTACATTTTTCAAAATGTTGAATTATTCCTTCAAACTGTTGGAACTATGCTACTTATATTTAGTAGTTATTATAATAGTACTTCCATGGGTATTGTATCAGACTGGCTTAACAGCCACTAATGTATACATTTCTGTCACACCTCTGAATGGACCCACGGGAGCTTTGTTCAAGTGCTATTGTATGTTGTATATATGGCTCACTCCCATTGCTTATATGAAAACAGGGGCTGCATCCTCATACAAGTATGATCTCTCTGTTACCCATCCACTCTCGCTCCTGTTTTACCCAGAAGTCCTCAACATTTACAATTCGTATACCGAAAAGCAATTTGTAAAAGGTCGTCTTTTGATGTAGTAGTAGATTGGACCTTTGAGGTTTGTTTTGCTCTGCTTTCCAAGAAATTGCCATAACCGTGTATTTCTGCAAAGACAAACCATCAACAACGCTCAGGTGACACGGTTGAACACGCAAAGGAGTCACCAGGATGTGGCTGAGCCGAACTTGATTGAAGTGTCTGCTGTTGTACCTCAAAATGAGGAATACTGTCTACCTGTCAGTGCTGTGCACTGTGTAAACACATATATACGAGTATGTCCACAGGAGGTCTGGGTAAAACACAAGTCAGGAGAGGCACTCAATGGCATGAACCAGCTGTTCAATTAAAAAAATCGTCAAATCCGCTGCTTAACATCACAGTTTGTGTTCAAAACAGAAGCAAAGAGGCAGAGGATGAAGGACGAGAGAGAGGACGAAGTACAGAGAAGATTTCACTTATCATTGGATGTGACAAAAAGATGAGGAGGAGACAGAACAAAACATTAAAAAGGATGCAAACAGTGAAATGATGCCGTAAAAAGCAATGTGAGAGAAACCAAATAGAGATGAGGTACCATTGGTGCTGAAGATGACATGCTGCTGTCTTTGGTGCTGCTGCTGCTTACTACACTGTTTTTACTGTTGTTTCCCTGCGACTGGGGCAAAGAAACACAACACAGAATGACTCCCACTGCTCCCACTGGGTCTAAACCATAAACCAATCGTAGGAGGTCGAAAACGGGAATGGAGCCATTACACAGCCAATTTAAATATTCCACATATTATAAGTGAGTTTGATTTAAAACTACACAATCTGGGAGTCGGATGGATGTGCAGGAGTTCAATGCTTAACAGATTTATTCGAACATCTGTATCAATATTCTGCAAATTGTATTGTTGCATTCTCCTGTATGTCTGTTGTGCACGTAGCGTCACCATTTAATCCGTAACATGAGCCTTGTTTTGATCGTCAGTAGAACTTGTAGAAACAAAATTGACTTCCTAACTTGTTTAACTCACATGAGTCATTTTTATTTCTATTGTACATCTTTGTATTGAGTGTAACGTCCTGGTCTATGCTGGCATTTAATGTCTACAACTTTTGCAGACACTGCAAAACATTAAAATAAAATAAAAATACAGAAAAGTTAGTCAACAAATGCATTTTTAAACAACAAAGATATTTTCAGAGTTGATTTTGAGTATTTTCCCTGCACTTTTACAAATAGTCAAAATCGATATCTGCTGGGATTAAAAGAGAAATCACAAGTTTGTCCAGCAACTGGTGGCACAATTTCCGGCAGCAACGCAGCCAAAGTGTCAGAGTCAGAATATACGTTTAAATTAAAAGGTAACCAGTTCAGGTCTGTGCATGCAGTGAAAGGCCTTGATAACAGGTTTGTCTCTAATTATGGAGAACAGTGTGTTCGCCTATGTGAAGGTATGTATTGCACATTGTTGTTTCCCTCCTCAAGCGCATGCAAAGTATGCAACTGCTTAGTTCACCCCATGGTCTCAAACAGACCCTGTTCATTTGCTTTGACTCTTGAATTTTGACGATGCAACCCTCAGTCCAAACATCAATCAAACACTAGCTTGCCAATAAAAAAAGATACATCAAAAGATTTTAAAAGAATTATAACAATTTAAGTTTGGTTTCAAGACTGTTCTTCTGTGAAATATAAAATACATTCTCAGCACCATTTTGTGGTTTCAATGTTCCCTGCACTACACATTGGTTACTACACATTTGGTCTATAACTATACAGTTTTACTGAATTAACATTTCTGTCTAAAAGTGCAGTGGTGCACCCTGCTAAGCCGGAGAATATACAATACAAGCAAAACGAGTTTTAATTCATCTGAAAAATGAATCACTGGCTGCTTAGGAAAACAACTGATAAAATAAGTCATGCAACATTAAGCCATTATAAGTATATTTGAAGGTATTAAGATTTTTACAATGTCTTAAAGTTAATATAAATAGTTTCTAGTGTTATTGTGAGGTTTCTTATATTTTTTCCTTCTTAAAAGTTTTTAGGGGAGTTTTTCCCTCGTTCTAGTATTATACTACATTTGTGGAGTAGCCCTGTAGTTTTGTGTTGCTTGCTCGTTCACACATTTATTTTGGTCTGGTTTTGTTGGAACCTGCAAGCCAAAATAGTGGCTCAGCTGCATAACGGAGGCTTAGATTATAGCTATAGATTATAGATGGAATGTGACGTGAACAAGAAAACACAGTTGGACTCTCCGCCTCGGGTTAACTGGAGGGAAAGGTGAAGCTTCTTGAATGCAAATCAGTATTCCCACAAGAAAGCTAACAGGTGTGGACGAATGGATTACACCAATAAAAGGTTAAGGGCAAAGTGCTGGGAGGTCTTTAAGCTGTTTTTCTACAACTCAGAGATGAGAGAATACCCCAGTGTGACTTTAAAGAGCATTTTGGTTGTCTCCGTGGCCTATTAGGAACATGTTCTAACAGAAAAACCCAGAGACAAGACAAGCTACAGTTCCTTCAAGAAGTGCAGATATGCAGGCTATATTTACATTATTGTTACATTAAATCATGTATAGATGCTTGTGTTTGGACAGCATTTAACATTTGAGAGGTTTGGCTTCTTTTGACAAGTGAAATAAAACTATGGTTTGTAGAAAGATTAAAACATGTTTATCTTTCTCAAAGCAAGGTGTGTAAAAAAGTATCTTTCTGGTTTCAGTACTGAAATGCATGTATTTTATCAGTTTATAGGTTTACATTTCTAGCGAGTAACAAGCAATATCGATTACATTTTTTTAAATGATTTAAGTAGTAAGTAAAAGTAATTCCTAAATAAATGCCAAAATGATCAACAAAAATGTGCATTTTTACTTTATATACATCACTTCTGATATGCAGTGTGATATCAGGGTAAATATCTGCAGGTGACCAAGACAGCCGTTTTATTTAGAGGGAGAGAAAAAAACTCAAATGAAAAATAATGAGGGTACAATAAATATGCAACAATTGAAAAAGGGAAAATGATGGTATATTGATGTTTACAGTGATTAAAATGTCCCTTCACTACTGTGATGATCAAGGATGTTGGTACATAAGCCAAAATGCCTGATCTGATCTTATCAATAGGCAGATGGGTCAGACATCGGAGGAGGATAACTGGAAGGTGAGTGTGTGTGAGTGTGTGTGTGTGTGTGTGTGTGTGTGTGTGTGTGTGTGTGTGTGTTATTTGTCAGGAGCTGGAATGGTTTTGGTGGTGCTTATGGCAGTAGGAGATGCAGAGATGTTGGATGGAGTTGGGAAATCCAATAGCAGACGAAAACTGTCATAGACGACGCCTCAGGCATCTCCGCCCCAAATAAAAAGGAACGAACAGAGAGGAGGAAGGGGAGGACTCGGAAAGACGGAGAGAGACAAAGAACGAAAAAGGAATGAAAACGACAGAGCCGATCTCACCATCAAACAAACACTTGAGCTGGACTTCCTTTTCTGACAGACAGCAATGGAAAGGAGGAGGAAAAAAATAAGGGGTCACCGGGAAACAAGGAGCGAATCAAAAAGAGTAAAAAAGTGAAGTTGCCAGATTGATCCCAGAAAGAGAGAAAAACAAAACAGCTGCACAAGATAACACAGGAACAATGATGAGACAAAGGGACACTAAGAAAAAAACAACCAGCTGCAAAAACTATTTTTAAAGGAGAACTGAAAGATTGAAATCATTGGTTGTGCAGTTTATTTGATTCATGTTTTGGGGTTGTTTTTAGGGGGATTTAGTTATTGTATGTAATGGGAATTTTATTTTGGCTCTTGTTGATCATGGCGCTTCACTGCATGCATTGACGCTGACTGTCGAGAAAACTATATGAGCACCAAGACATGATGGCAGCTCGAATCGCTGTGAATCAAAGAAAAACAGAATTTAAACAGCCTGTTGGTCTTTATTTTGTCCATTACGTTCACTTTAATCTCTGCCCCACCTTTAACTGCTAACTGATCATGTGGCTACTTCTTTAAATATTGATTCACATTTTAAAGACCTAGGAGCACCAAGGCTGACAGGTAATCCAGCTAAAAGAACATACCGCTTTTTCCATACGCTCATTATATCAAAGATAGGGTGACAGACCAAAGAGGAGGAGACAGCAGATAATAGGAAGAGTAAGTAAGACAGAAAAGTCAATAAAACCCTCATGGGTCAGAGAACTTACCTTCACACCGTCAGACTTTTTGTTTAGTAAGGTTTTGCACGCTGAAAGAACGAGAAAATATGGTTAAAGACACAGCCTGAGGAGTAACAGTCCAACAAACAGAACAGCGGTTCAGATCACTCAGTCAGCAGGACAAACCAAAGCAAAAGTTTACCAGGCCTCGTGAACTGTTCACCCAATTTAAGAGTAAAACTGTTGTATGAGGGACAATCCCATCCAAACGTATTGTTTACTGGAGATAATCAGGCCAATCAAATGTTTCAAGGGAAAGTTAATATGGATGATACAGAAACAGCAAACTGAAAATGAAAAGCTGAACTGGAAAGATTGAAAGAAACTGATAAAGACAAGAATTTAGCTTTAGAGCATGAAATTAGCCTCCATAACTCAACTCAAATTTGGGGTTTTAGAGGCACTTTTGCTCAGAAGCCCTCAACGAATCAGATAAAACAATCAGGAAATGTGCATTAAAGCTTTTCTAGATCAATTTTCAGTTTCTTATATCCAGTTTTACTTTTCATTGTCATTTGATCAAATATTAAATTTCCACTTCCATTTTCTTTTGAACACTTAATTCATATTTATTCTTGGTTGTAGAGCATCAAAGTAGTTAACCATTTTCTATTTTAATGTTCTTTTTGGGCAAAATAATCCTCCCTAACATCAACATTTTTGGGAGCAGTTAAAATAATAAATATAAAAAGCAGGTAAAACTAATTTCAGCAAAGTGTCAAAGTACACAACACAGTTAAGCAGTACTACTACTACTACTACTGTTTAATCTGTTGGCCTCCTTCCAGAAGGCCTCCAAGGTGGAAGAATGACTGGATGGATGAATAAATTAATGACTGAATTGTGAAAAGTTACAAAACTGAGTGTCACCAAGGAACATTTATTTTAGTGTGATACAGCTAACATTTGTTTGTGAAAAGTGGCAAGTAGAAAGGAAAAAAATGTACTTTTGCTGTAGGTTAAACACGTCATACTGTAATCCAACCAGTTCAGGTTAACAGAAACTTTCTGTTGGCCTACATTAATCACATCCAACCTGACCACAGTTATAACCAAACTTACATGAAAATGACACCAACAGACACATTTAACAAGAAACTGAATAAAAATGTCCACTTGCATGCACACACACAAATAAACATGGATTAAAATAAACACACACACTGTATAAAAAAATCATATTTGTGTTAGTTGTGTTCCAGTGATCCTCCCCTTACCTTCCATTTATAAAGTAGGAAGGAGGGCAATGAAAAAGGCAAGAAGAGAGTATTGTATTTAATATCTGCATCTTAACATCTTGAAATCTGAAGATGACAATTGCAGGCACAAACACCTGTCAGGCTTTCACTGAACGTTAAAAGGCATTCTTTAAATCATTTTCACAGAGGTGGTGGGTTCATGCGATGACGGTGGATTTATCAACGTGTCTGGCATGCAGCATCCACTTCAAAGTCAGTGTCTTAAAAAGTGCTGAGAAGTGCAGTTCCCAACAGTTACGAGCAGAAACCTTTAAGTTCAGGACTTCATCTCAAAACCAGATTCTTCACCATCTTACTCAGTAAGTGAAGACATTTAACAATCAGAGCATAAAGAGAAATCCATTACTAACAATTTATCTGCATCCACTTGTCGATCAAACCGTGATTCCTGTATGAACGACCTTTAAGCAAGCAGCTTGCCCTTTCATGTGACTGACCTGTAAAGGATCCAGTATGCTTCATACAAACTAGTCCCTACAAACTAGGAAGGATACGCCCTGAAGCATACAAATGGAGATTTTAAAAAAGCACAGTTTGACGATCCTACGAGCACTTTGTTTGAAGCATACTGACGCCTTTAGGTTTTTTGTTTTTTTTGTGGTTTGGTCTGTTCACACAAAAACAACGGAGCAGGCAGGAGAGAGGAGACAAAGTAATATAGATAAAGCACGCTGTGCATTCTGTTTATCCAGCTTCCCATGCAGGTTGGCATACTGTACTGTACTGTGCACTCATACACATGCTTGGCTGGCTGTTAGTGCCAGAGCCATGCAGAGGGAAGGTTGCAGCGAGCACGGGCAGGCATCGACTGGGCATCTGCCGAGTTACTCTGAATACAAACTAATTCAAAGGAGGCAAAACTGGAAGTGTTACGGATGTTGAATGCTGCTAATGTCCATTTATATTTGTAATGTAAAAGGTTAAATGGTTATGCTGCAGAGCAAAGGATATGCAGCCTGCACCAGCTGTGTTAATGCAGAGATGTGTAAACAGAGCTTTGCTAGATGGCAGCTGCTGTAGGAAGGAGGTCAGAGGGTCATGCTGGGAGTCAGTTAAGTGGCTGTTGTGTTCGACACAGGAAATTAAATAGCCAGTCCTGGAGAGGAGCTCTGTTCATTAGAGCGTCAAATCACGCAGCAGCACTGAAAGGTCAAGAGCTGAGCTTCGTTTGTAGTTTCCATTTACATGTTTGTGTGCGTAAGATGCCCCAGTGCAATGACAACCATTCAAAAGTGATCCACCGGTGTGCAATAGCAGCAGGGAGCAGGTGGGGGGGGTTCAAGCAGCCCAGGACACATGCCAATAGCCTGAGTACAAAGTTGGCAGTGCCGGACTCCAACACCCCCTCAAGCAGACGTACCTTCCTGCGCCATTGCGGCCGTGCTGGTGGTAGCGGCAGGGCTGGTATGCTGCCGTCCCACTATTGAACAGAGAGGGATTCAATGTGGAGGCACACTAAAGCCTGACAGCCTTTACATTTTCGGGATTTCTTAAAAGTTTAATAAACTTTAGAGTATTAGACAAGAATGACAAAAAAATGGGTTTCCATAAGTGTTTGGATCAAGCTGACACACTGATCCTGAGTCACCCAATGAGCTGCTCACCATTTGACATTTTACCTTTAAAGACAAGATTTTCTATGATACCTATCTCCTTTTTTTATTCGGATGAAGGGGAGAAGCAGATGGAAAATCCTCTCGGCACCAAAATCCCTGCACCCCGAGAATTATTAATCTTATTTCTGTGGACATTCAGTTGATAAAGGCGCCTACAGTTATGTATAAAGCAATTCAGAGGTCTGGCTAACTGCCTTCTTCAGTCTAGATCGATCTTGACCAGTAGAAAGTAGTTGGCCGTAATCCACAGGAGCTGCTTTACTTACATGATAGCATATAAACACAGGGCCAATAGCGTTAATGCATTAGCCTGCTAGGCCATCGTCTAGACCACAAATTGGGTGTTCAATCAAAAGTGCACTATGTTTCGGTGATCAAACTGCTTACGAGGAGAAAATCCAAGCCAAACTCCAATCCAAGCCCCTGAAGTGCGAAATCAAAACTGCCGACAAAGCTGACAAGCAAAGGTTAAAGGAACTAGAAAAAGAGGTAAAGTAGCAGAACAACAGCGATATGTAATTTTTGGCCTCTCGGAACAGGAAAAGTCATTACGAATAAAAACTGAAATCTCATGTTAGATAAAATGACAAAACAGACTTGTTTTTTGGTCACAAAACTGCTCAATTTCTCTTAATCCAGGTGATTATTTGCATGTCTTCATTCAAATATGTATTATCAACAGCACTGGGCCCCGTTTAAACTCCTGTTGTCTCTTGATGTGCGATTCCAAAGCTCACCTGAAAAGTTCCTGGACACCAGCATCGTTGTGAGGATAGCCCCCTAGAAGCACACAAAAATCAACGTTACACGTTATAGGTGCGTGTGCGTGTGTGTGTGTGTGTGTGTGTGTGTGTGTGTGTGTGTGTGTGAGTGTGTGTATGCATGCTCACTTTAAGTTTCCTCCTGGCGTTGAACTTGCGCAGACACTCCACAGTCTCTTGACGGTGCATCATGGAGGCCACAGTGGAGCGTTGCTGTATGTAGAGAAGGAGAAACAACATTATAGACAAACTTAAATGTAACACCATGTCATTGTAGACGTGAAGGCACTGCTTCACTCCTATATAATCAATTCTAAATGACAGGGGTTCCTAATAAATGAAAATAATGCACATGGTCAAGACAAAGATCCCACGCTTTGTGTCACATTTCTCCAGCCAAGTCCATTATTTTCTATATTAGGACAAGTCCCAACTCCCAAGTCCATTTTTTAAGTTTTAAGTTTATAGTCAGTTTAACATTTCAGTTCTTTCCACCGGTGGGTGTTAGCTCCTGGTCATGGTGTCCTGCCAAAGTATTCCTAAATCAAGTCAGTGTATGACTGCTTAATAAGGTATATAGTAAGATCTAGATCAGTATTTTACATGCTGGAAAGGATTCTTTTTGATTGAAAAACCACAGAAGACCACGAGTGTGACTTACGCAGACCCAGGGATGCTTGAGGGCCTGGTCGGCAGTGATTCTTTTGGCAGGGTTAATCGTTAACATCTGATTGATCAGATTCTTGGCCTCAGGGGTCACCGTGTCCCACTCTGGAGAAGGAAACTGAAAGAGGGAGATGAGGAGGATGAAATGTTAAGAATGCAACTGTTTTGTTTATTATGCTTTCATTGAATGCATACACACTCATATATAGTTTAAAATGTATATGCATTTTTTTTAAATTTAACAAAAGCCTGAGGAGTCCTGCATCTGCAAACTACAAAATCTGCTAAAACACTGGGCAGTAAGGCAGAAATCCCAGCAGCATGTATCAGCAGGTATGGCATTTCACCGCGACATCTACAGACTGGACGTTATGTTGGTACTGATGAACAGGATACATGGTTTAAATGCATGAAACATGAAAAAACGTACATTTTATTTTCAATTTCAAAGATTATGACTACCCTCTGTTGATAATGTATCAAGCGTCACAGTCTGAGATATTTTTGGTTTGTGTTTATTAAACTTCACCATTAATGAAGTAAAACCTTTAGTATGTAACATGCATAACATGTGAAAAGGTTTAATGATTTGTCTTTCTTTGACAAATCAATGGTATATATAGATAGGTATATAAGATATATAAAAAAATGATTTCATTGATTCTATGTTGAAGGACAAAGCTGAGAGATTTTTGGCTAAAGTCAATGCATGACGGTCTTCAGTGGGTCCAGTTTTAAAAGTCAGCGTAGCTTCTCTCCGTCCAGTCTCGCGTACCTGCCACCCTCATCCCTTCATCCAAGTAGCATAAAGTGCAAGCAAACATGTTGACTGCTAAAAATCTGAGCAAGCTGTCAAAAGACCTTTGCTTCAAACATTAATGAGCTTTCAATTACTGACAAGTAAAAAAAAAAAAAAATTGAGATTCAAAGTTTCTGCATGACAGAAGTGCACATTATTACTTGTCACAGTCACTTCATATCAATGCTGATATTATGCACATTCATTAGATGTGGTTGCTTCCAATTATGGAAATTAATACGAGTAATAAATTCCTATCTCCCAGAGGACTATGAGAAGATCTGATAAATAAACCTATTGTTCACTTTTTTCTACGGCAAGATGAAAATCGTGCAATAACAAGTAGCAAGTAATTAAAAACTAAAATTAAATTTCTAAATTACTTGCACGACAGAATTCGGAAGTGTGTTATTTGATAAGAGCTGAAGGTGTTCTGTAGGGTTCATTTTGAGGTTCTGTCCTTGTTTTTACCATTCACATAAATTATGATTATGTATTAGACTTCAAGTTTGAAGAACACAGATGGAGCCCTCTGACAGACACTATGGACCTTAACTCTCCATGCACTGAAAATGTGCAAAACACACGCTCAGGCAGCCAACCTGGGGTGAGCCTGCAAACATGAGCACCGTAAAAGAAGGGCTTTTATTAAAGCTAATCTTTTTATTTGAATAATGGATAAAATGACAAACATTCTTAAATATTTTATTTACCTTAATGGTAAAGAGAGATTATTTCTAATTAATGCAAACCTAAAACTTTTACCATATTTACCTGATGTACATTTCCACAGCATCAGCACAGCAAGAGTCACATCAGGTGTTTCCACTTTGCCTTTTTTTCCAGGATTATCTTAAACTACCATGAATGAAACACTTCCTCCAGTATTTTCATATTAAAAGTTTGCAGCCTCCCTTTAGTGGGTAGGCTTTTAATGTTAAAGAACATCAGGAAGTGTTTTTTTAGCTTAATATATATTATGAATATGGCAAATGAAATTCCTGGAATAAATGTAAGTATGAAAACCTGTCATCTCTTAAATTTGGAGCAGCAGAGTCGTGAGTAAAACATTAACTTTATTAGCGAGAAGCCTTTATTTGTTCACCCGAGCCACAATTTCAGGCATTTACGGTATGTTTAATGTCTTTCAGTGACAAACCCTCAGACAATTATCACCTGACTGTAGTTCCCCTCGGCACTACAAAGCTTTATAGCCTCTTTAAGCTCTTTTTTGTGTGGTTTCACGGCCCACAACTGTTAACAGCAGGCAGCTGTTTTCAGTGGAAAAGCTCTAAAAACCCATTGTATAGTGTATATGTCAGACAGACAATGTTAGAGACTAGCTGGTAAACATAGTGGGGAATTTAGCAGCTAAAGAGGAGTTGGTGGAGACCAAAAACAGAGCTAAAAGGAGAGTGAATATCAGAGTTACATTCCACAAGTGGTCAGATACACAACTCCACATTAATGCCAGTGTTGCTCTGTGTCTAAATAGCTAAATGATCGATAACACTTTCACCAAATAAACTTTGTAATCTCACTGTTGTGGCAGTATAGCAGACTAACAGAGCTCTGCTTTTTAAATAATTAATATGCAAGCCTCAAGAATATAAGAGAGAAGTACTCACGTCATATGCACCAGCCTTGATTTGTTGGTACAGTTTGTGCTGGTCCTCGTCCCAGAAGGGAGGGTAACCCACCAACAAGATGTACAGGATCACACCTGACACACACACAACATCTATAAGCATACTGTATACAACATATACAAAAAGCTTGTCAAATGTAGCTTCAGAAGAATCATTTTCCTAATGAATGTTTGTGGGTAAATGCAGCAGCCTTCATGCATACAAACAGACAGAAAAGGTGAAATCTGACCAACTTACCACATGCCCATATGTCCACTGGCTTGCCGTACGGATCTTTTCTCAACACCTCTGGGGACAGATACCCTGGAGTTCCTGCAAAACCTGTGAGAATACACACATATTTATGGAAAATTTGGCTTGAACTCTATGAAAATGGCTATTTGCATATAAAGTATTACTTTTCATTACCGCCTGATTTGAGCAAGACATGAGCAGATCTCTGTAACAAGCATCCTATTTATTGACGTTTTAAATGTAAGATGAAGATACACAATTATATCTTAATATAACTAAACTATAAACACCACTTTTACAAAACACCCACACAGAATTGTTTTTGACAGTTCTTTTTTTTTTTTTAAGTGTCTTGTATTTATTTCCCTCTGGACACATTTTGAGTATTTCGTACTTTATTCTACATGTATTCTCTAATGTATTATGTTTCTTTTATACAGTAACAAAAACAGAGCAAATTATCATCATAATGTACTAAAACACACATTCTAGCTTGCTACTAATTTAATACTTTCTTATTTTCTCAAGCAGTGATGGTGGTTTTCTTTGCTGCTGCAGAAAGTTAACATAGAGAATAAAGTTAAAATGTTATGTTGTTACTGGAGTGTTTTTCTATTTCTTACCAAACCATGCCTGCTGGTCCCCCTGCACCTCGATGGCTAGACCAAAGTCTGCAAGCTTCACTGCTGCTCCCTTCATCTTACTGGCCAGGAGAAGGTTCTCTGGCTGCAACACACAGAGACAAACTGTTTTTAGTATTCTTTGGTCAATTAGTAATTTTTGTTAAATGTCAAACATAAAGACAAATGCCCATCACAAGTTAGTTTCATGGTTTGTCTGGTCAATGCTCAAAACACCCCAAAAACAGTTGGTTAAATTTATCCTTTGACTAATTCTATGAAGTTTTGGATGGCACAAAATACTTTTTAGCACAGTTACAGCACAACAAGAGGAAAAATAAAACGCATTTGATTAAGAGATAAGCATGTACCCTCTTTCAAGAAATGTCCTATCTGTCTGCATAACTGGATGAGCTGCAGGAGCACGATGACATCTACAGTAGTAATCAGGCATGATTTGGTCAAACACGCTACAAAGATTTCCCCCAAAGGAAAGACCTTTCCAGTCAGCTGTCACAGAATTTAACAGCCTTTTGACACTTTGATCACACAACCATGCAGAAAAGAGTTGTCAAAGATTAAAATATTGACTGTGTTTTAGTTGTTAGTTGTCTGTGGTTTAGCTGCTTCCTAGCTTTTCTCATTTGCTTCTTGTTACATCACAGATCCTCTCACTTAAGGAAGAGATGAGAGGAAGAAGAAATTGAGGAAACATGACAGGTCAAGTGTAATTAGACATGAGGTCCACTACTGATTATAGCTGCACAGCTGTTTTAGATTTCTCTTAATAATACAGGGTTGACCTGTTTTTTTTCTATGCACGGATGCTCAGTGGTTTGCACTGTTGCCTCACAGCAAGAAGGCCCAGGGTTAGACTCCAACGGCCATTTTTGATCTTTCTCTGTAGAGTGTGCAGGTTTTCCCTGGCATCCTCAGTGACTTACTAATCTACATCCCACGCATGATCCCTTTAAATAAGAAAGGTCTCCAAATGTTGTATGAGGAATGAAAAAGGAATTGACAGAGGCATTTCTGTGGGCTTTTGATTTCCCCTGCCATACTTTTTAGCATTAATTGCCACAAGTAAATTTGCAAAAGTGATGAGTTAAGGAAAGTGTCCAGGCTGTACATTACTGTATGTTAATGTTAGTGTAAACACATGCACAACACACTGCAATTGGAGTACAATCAAATTAGACTATGATTGATTGGATCTCTGCAAAGTGTAAATGCAATCTGTACAGTTTGACCTCATTCTTCAGAAAAGGAATCTGCTAAACAAGCTGAAAGGTCTCCCAACTCTGCCTCTTCCTGCTATCTCAAGCTGTCTGTCAAAAACGACCCTTCGCAAGGGTCGCAGGGGTCATGTGGTAGCCGGCTAGTGCTAGCAAGCGTTTTCACTGGTAATAATTGCAGTAATGTTAGCCTAGTGAGCAAGGCTACCGAAAAGGAGCCTACAGATGTCTTTTGGTTGTCTACATCTGTCACCTGACCCTCGTCTTACACCTCAAAAGGGGGGGGGGGGTTCTCAAGATTATCCTGGGTTGCTTACTTAGCCCTCAGACCTTGTTTGTCCACCAGCTCCTCCTACCTAATTTCAACATGGACGGCTGATCACAAGGCAGGCGGAATCAAGATAACGGACTTCTCTATGTGTCCACGTGAACATGTCAGGGTTAAATAAATTATTATCCACACAGCATATCCAGAGGTGTAAATCGGTGTGAGTGTGTTTGTGTGTCTTGAGGACAAAAGTCTTTGCAGTGGTTAGCCTTCCTCATTGCCTCAAATGCAGACAGATAGACGAATGTCTGACACTTGTACCAACTGCCCTTGTGCTCTTAGTCAGTTTCACTCTGTCTGTCTCTCTCTCTCTCTCCATTTAGTTATCCATCCATCCATCCATCCATCCCTCCCTCCCCCCCTCTATCAGGCAGTTTAGTTATCAGAGCTGAAACAATAGCAAAGAGGGACGAAAGGGGGGACTGCACAGAGACAGAGAGCTGGAGTGAAAGCAACAGAAGAAAAGAGAGAGACTGATAGAGACAGATAGATGGGAGGTGGCATAATGAGTCCCTACGCTGGCGCTGCAGCAGCCGGGTGACCTCACCCTACAGTTACCATGGCAACCCAGCCTGACACCAGCCAACAGCATTCAACTCTTTCTCTCTAATTCTTGATTTCCCTTCAGCAAATGGCCCTCCCAAGATGACAGGGATGCAAAAATGATGAGTGTGTGGGCGTGAGGTCAGACACTAGTAAATAACTACCTATTTACACATCCAGCAGATACACAGCAGCATTAGCAGTAACTTGGAGTTTCTGGCCAATATTCACTCTCCTGTTCCGCTCTGGTTTTCTAAATACTCCACTATGTTCACCAGCTAGTAGCTAACTTTGTCTATCTGTCATTTGGTGCTGAGCAGGTAGCATACAGTGGGTTTATCACCCACTTTTTCACTGAAGAAGCAAATTGTTTAGCTGTGCGAAAAGCAAATTCACTGCTTTGGTTAAATAAAAAAAGCTCTAAAAACCCACTGTACACTACCTGCTCATAACCAAGTAGGTACTGGTGAACATGGTGGAGCATTTAGCAGCCAGATGTTTCCCTCAGGATTTGGTAGAAACCAAAAACAGAGCTAAAAGAGAGTGAATATTGGTCTTTATTCAGCAGGTGGCCAGAAACACAACTCTAAATGAATGACTATGTTACTCTGTAGCTTCTGGATGTGTAAATAAGCAACTGTTTGCTAACAAGTTCACAATATCAACTTAAAAGGTGATGATATGTGAATGGTGTGTTCACAACTTGTTTCCGCTGCCCCCAAGTGGCCACAAAAAAATCCGTCCTAATTATAAAAATAATCTTATTCCACCCTGTGACAGTTCCAAGATCTATTCTGTATTAGCTCTTCATTTAACTTATTACAAGGATAATGCATTTACTGTAAGTCAAATCTGGGAAATGCCTGTACGGTAATTGTGATAAACTGAACAAAATATTACAATCCAAGTTTTTATGAGTTTGTAAGTAGCCTAATGCAGCACGGATTAAGTTTGAATACACGAAAATGAGTTGTACATTAACAACTCATTTAAGTCATTTCTGTCCTCTGCCCTCATCTATCATCATTATTGTCTTTGTAAAACTCTTCCCCCTCCCATTTCATTTGATAGCATTGATTTTTTTTTTTGTGGCTTGCATATGGATGCATATGCAACACAAGTCCATTTACGCCACAAAAACAGATTGTTTATTTTCCAAATACATTTGTCTGCTTACCCTAGAGTAATGGTTAAATCTTGCTCTGTCACATAAAAGTAATGGACCAGATTGTTGAGTAAAATATTAAAGTTTAGGACTCTAAACTCAGTATTGGCCAACAAAACAAAACAAAACAAAAAAAGCGTTGCAATTTTCCAGGTGTTTAAATCTTGGCTCAATTTGCTGTCTCCCTTCACCATATCATAAAAATTAAATAACCCAGCTGAGGAGGTCAGAGTGCTGCTGGTTTCTGTTAGGGGTGAACAGCCTCGCTGCAGGGAAATCGTCACTGGCCGTCACCTCACCCACCGACCCGCTATTAATAGCAGCTGGTCTGCTTTCGTCACTCCTCAGCAGTGCAGGGGGGGAATAAGGAAAGGAAAAAAGGGAGGGGGTATAGTCGTAGAGGAAGATGGGAACAGAGAAATAAGTACTGGGGAAAGCAGGTGAAGAGAGGGAGAGATGACGCTCACCTCTTAAGTTGTTTAACGTCAGTGTGACGTCTGCGCGAGTGTGTGCGTTTGTGTGTTTAGAGCTGCTGTTGATCTACACAAATGCCTTTCGCCTTCATTCACAACGCAGCATTTAAGATTTTTTTGACAACAACAGGTTAGTATAAAAGGTCCTACCATATTCACCACTGGTGTATTATAACTCACCTTGAGGTCCCTGTGCACAATGTCATGCTGGTGGATGTGACTGACGCTCTCCAGGATCTGATTGATGCAGTGGCTGGAGGAGACAGAGAAGGATGGGAAAGAGAGGAGAGACACAGTCAGACCACACCAGCTAGATGACAACGGAGTACAGACTGGAATTCAAATATTTGAATAGAAAACAAACACAGAAAAACAAAAGATTAGATTCAACACAGTGTCCTCATCATTGGTCCTTTGTGTACATCTTGAATAGAGACATTTCTTTGTGAATGTATATGACATGAAAGGTAAAGCAAATAAGAGACTCTCTGAAACCCAACAAAATACAAGTACACATGTGCTCAACTGGGCACAGCAAGGTCAAAAACCCTGAGAACTGGGAACAGAGAGACATGCGGAGACAAGCCAAGGAAAGAAGGACAAAGATGACAAATCAACACAGGTGAAGAGAAGAGCAAGTAAAAGATCAGTTACAGGTTTCCGCTGTATCTTGTCACTATAGCAAGCAGATAGCAGCCAGCTCTTCCATAAGCCACAATATTATGAACATTTTGGGCATAGCTACTAAACTATATGGCCAATAGTATGTGGACACCCAGAGCCCTGACCTCAACTCTAACAAATACCTGGAAAAACTTGAATGCCACCTACATAGTAGTTGTATTTGATCATAACTGCTTTTCAAAACAGTCTCTGTGACGGGCAACTTTTCACTTCGACTTCAAGTGTGGCCCTTCTGAACAGCTTTAAACACTTCTAATTTCCCATGTGGTCGGACAACGCTGTGTACGAACTGGTGTAGTTCTAGCATAAACTGACTTAAATGCTCTCGTTTCACCAAATTTCCAACATGTTAGCTGTGATCTGCAACATGAGATAATTTCCTCTCAATCATTTAGACATGTTCCACTCATCAAAACGATTGGTATATTTATGACCCGTGCGAGAGCATGTGAGAGCCGTGTAAATGTGTGGGCGATAATCATGTGAAACTTCACACCGACACCATATGAGATCTGCATTTAGTTGGACAGGAGGATAAGTGGTGGAGAAAAGTTGGGTGCATTTTTATGTGAATAATTGTGTGGAAGGAAGTGAAGCGGGCATGGTGTGTGTGTTGTTGAGGCGGTGGGGGGTATCTTATGTAAGCTTGTCCTAAGCTTGCATATCAGCAATTTTGCTGGTCTGATGCACAGTTAAAATTACTATGATTTCTATTAAATTAAACTGAGCTCGACATTAGTAAAGGTGAAGTGAGGTTCAGCAGCAGGAGAGTGTACAGAGACCGATTTCGGGTGAGAGAGTGGTGTCCTCTCTCTGCGAGACAGAATCAAAAGAAAAGCTCCTGGCGTTGTGTTCAAATTAGGCTAAATCTGGACTCCACATTTTATTCTCCTTCCTTTTCTGCAGCTAATTTGGATTATGGTGCCCATCAGACTACCTCACTTCTGTTTTCTTTCCGGTTTTCCTTTGTTGTTTTTCAGGTTATCTTTGAGTCTTTGGTGTAGGATCACTTGTACAGATCAATATCAGAAGAGAACTAATCTCAAATGTATCCTCTAGACAACCAAAAGTTAGTGACTTGACTAGATTTGCAGTAAGGCATGGCAAGGCAAGTTTATTTATATAGCACCTTTCATACACGGATGCAATTCAAAGTATGTATATTTGTCACTCAAACTTATCCCCGAGGTGGCTAGAAATGTAACTATCCCATATAATGTATGACCATTATACAACAATGAAACTTAAACTTTGTAAATGCCATGTACAGCTGTTATTTGTATGTGACTTTAACTACCAATGCAAGGTGAGGCACTTAAGCTGGCTCCATATACAGTTAATGGGCATAATAAGACATGATTTCATTCTGTCACACTCAATCAAAAGTTGTGTTTTTGGTAGATTCAAATTTAAAATGACGCTCAGAAAAACTACTTGGGGAGGATGTTGTCATGGTGTGTCCAAGGTGGTGGCTCGCTGGGCTTTTGGTGTGAAAACAAGAATGTTTTGGGTTCCCAGACTTTGTTCACCTGAAAGTGTTTCAAGCTGCCTTCTCTTTGGTTATTTTGTATGGATGTGAGGCTTGGCTTAAGGTGCCTCTAAAATCCATCGAGACCCTCGACATAGCGGCGGTAAGAGCTCTGCTTGGAGAGAGACCCTCCACACCCAATTTTACATCTTTATCAGAGACAGTAAAGACTTTAGTAAGAAAAAAACAAGGTCCTCTGTAAGATAAAGCAGTCATTGCAACCTTAATGCACTAGAAGAGGCTCAGTTGCAAAGATGAGAAGAACTTGGGGTGTCTCGATTTACTGAGACATGCTCTTGGGTAACTGGCTTGGTTGGTTTTGTAGAAAAGATAGCCAAGAAGGGCAGTAAAATGCCCCTCTTTACGGCTTTGTTCTCTCAACTGCTTGGGGTGTGTACGACTGACCAACATCAGCTTGAGCTAGAGAGTTAAGTCTGCACAATTCAAGCAGGTAATGTGCTGCAGTGCAAAAACCAACTGCAACTTCTGTTAACTGGCACAAAATAAGGTTTAAAAAGTTAGGACAGCTTTTTCATTATTTATTCATGGAATTAAATTTAAAAGCCCAGAGTCACATGGTCAAAAATAAAGTGTACTGAAAACAACCTCAGAGAACTGTACGCTTCTAAAGCACAGAGTACATTAACACAGATTCAAGTGGCAAAACACTTTGTGCTTTCATAACACAACTTTACTGCTTTGGCAGCCTAAAATTTTACTTTGGTGGCCTTGACTAGCAACACATGCACTACATAGCATTTTCACAGGTTAGCGTGATGACATACTGTACCTGGCATCTGCCTCGCTGTAATACTCTCTAGCAACAATGTCTTCAAACAGCTCTCCTCCAGTGACACTGCAGACAGACACATGGACAACACAGAGACCAGGTTATAAGAGACAAAAGAAGATCCCTCTCAACAAGCTCCAGACAATATCATGATAATGCATTTCAATGGCTTTTCTAAAGGACAAACTTGTCCATTTTGTCTTAACTTTCACTCTGGTATGATACAGCAGAGAGTTTTTAAGAAGGGATATTGATTTATGTTGATGTTCGTGGTGACACGTCCTCACAGCATTGTTGTTTGTGCGGTAAACATGGTGAAAAGGGAGTGACATTTACATTACATATGAGAAAAACTGAGAAATGACTGTAGTGAAGCTGCAGTAATTATTATTAAACACCTTTGTGCAGTTACTGTTTAAATGGGGCTTATTTTGAATGAAGACTGATGCTCTCCATGTTGGAAACTCAGCAGAAAAGCTGAGGTACTGTACTGCTGTGAATGGTGACGGTCATGGAAAATAAAAAAACAAATTTAGCTCTGTGTGTGTGTGTGTGTGTGTGTGTGTGTGATATTTACATGATTTACTTACAGGTCAAAGACAAGGTAATGGAAGCCTTCCTCTGAGATGCTGTCATGTAGTCGTACTAGTGAAGGCAAGAGAAACACAGAGAGAGACTTCTGTTAGAAATCAATTAATTAGATGATGTACATTTTATTATTATTAGAGTTTATTATCAATGCATCCCTAAAAATAATAGTCACTGATCCAGAACCACACTTTACACAAATTAGAGGATACAAAGTTTCCAGCACCACAGGACCTCCCTGTCTGTCCGAAATGATCCAGATCAGGGCGCCACAGTAGGTTTCTAAAGCCCGAGTGCCACCTGGCTTGTTGGCAACCAGGGATCAGCTTTTGGATGACAAAGTTGACAGAATTGTTGCCACATTTTGATCATTCATAATTGATGTGATACTGATAATTTCCCATTAGGTTTTAAGCAGCACAAAAGCAGGCAGGAAAGCAGGAAACATCACTGCAGAGAGGTTTGGTTTTTCTCCACACAGGAGGAGTTGTTGTAAACAAAGACAGCATCTTTAACCAACACAGGTTTGAAATACAGAGACAAACTGGATGATTCACAGGTAGATTAAAAACCTGCTTGTGTCAAGGAGGGTGAAGGTGCTTAAATTACACCCGATAATGTTGCACATTACTCTCTTCTTGCTTCAGACGACTTACAGAAAATAAAACTTGACAAACTCTCCTCTAGAGAGAGGGATAAGAAATGAGCAGCAGAAAGAGAAAAAGAAACCAAGAATAGGACAATGAAGATGCAGGAATCAGGTGGAACGAAAAAGAAAGAGCAATGAAACCATCTCCATTATGCTGTAATGATACTCTGCGTGAGTACGTGTGTGTGTGTGTGTGTGTGTGTGTGTGTGTGTGTGTGTGTGTGTGTGTGTGTGTGTGTGTGTGTGTGTGTG
>JAVQJD010008300.1:0-12799 GCA_036023655.1 Nannoperca australis | reverse complement strand
GTACAGAGACAAGTCCTTTGTCTGATGCAATTAGAAGGTCATTTGTAACTTTCACCAGTGCTGTCTCTGTGCTATGATGCAGTCTGAATCCTGACTGAAGGTGCTCAAACAGATCATTGTTTAAAAAAAATAAAAATTGAATACAATTTTTAATGAATAGTTGGTGAATAAGTGTGTTATATGGTCAGTCACAATTATACTTAATACACTTTAACATGAGGACTGGAGGCAGCAGGCCCATTGTAACATTATAACTTTAGTGCAGTATTCATTGTAGCAAAGTCAAAGTGACATTTTAGTGCAACAGCTACAGTATTATAGCAATCGTGTGACTCATTCATACTGAATATAAAGGTAACATTTAGGATAGAGGTAGCCTGTAGAATATGCATTGAATTGGAGACCTACACTGAACAAAATCTAATTATAGAGGTAGGCTTCAAAACTAAGTAGACAATTAGTTTGTGCTTCACTATTTTGAACTGGAGGCCCTTGTCTCTTCTGATTGGACCCTCTGTTGGATTATAACTTTGTCAAATTCTAGGAGGAAAAATATGTAATTGTCTTGGTTTTTCAGTCGACATTCTTAATTCAGTTCAGCACGAGAATACGAAGAACTGTTATGTTTTGATGGATGAATCGTGTTATTGCATTACTTTACAAAGCATTGTTGATAAACTACAATACTTAAACGATGAATTAAACAATACACATACTTAGGTGAAATTTGAAGCATTATAATGTTTCATATCTATATTCGAGCATGCAACAGCATAGTGTCGTAGTTCCACTCTTGCTGAATAAACTCACATTTGCTCAAGAAACGCAATGCTGAACTCTCTCCTTGCTCTGCCCCCCCCTCCCCCATCAACACTCTGAAACCTTTGTGTGTGTACAAGCACACATTCCCTTAAACCAGTCAATAAGCTGATTGTATTTTGCACTGTGCGTGTGTGTGTGTGTGTGTGTATATGTGTATTAATACATATATATGTACATTTACAGTGTATATTTTTTTATTTACTTAATCTTGCACTACACAATGAAAGGCACTGTATGTCTCTTTATGCCTGGTCTTTGTGCCAGGTTTGTTTGTTGTATGTTCTTTGGGTGACTGTATTGGTATGTTTTTGTGTTGGTTATATTTAGTTTTGTATTTTGTGGGGTTTTTGCACAGAGTGACTGAGAGTAATGATTTTTCAATCCTCTGTATGTCCTGTACATACTGCAGAATTGACAATAAAGCAAACTTAAACTTGAAGTAATCATCTGTAATTTGTTTTTTAATATATGAACAAAGTGATTTTTTTGTTGTGTAAGTGTCTTTCTTGTTCATGGCTTTCATTTGTAATTTTACACTCTGGCCTGGTGGCAGAGGTGTCCAGTGTGACAGCAGTCCATCTTCCTTTATCATTGCTCCTTTACTCCTGCAGATGACAGTAGTGTGCTGATGACCTGACAAGGTGAAAATCAGTATAGTCTACTCAAAGAGACTAATCAGTCTCTGCAGTCCCTCTGTAAGGATCCATCGCCGGGTTACGGATCATTACTTGTATGTGGATTTTAGCTCTTGTGTCATGTGGCTGTTGTTAGTTGTGGTGATTGTGAACTCCGTGAATGTTCCTCATTAGAGAGTGGTTTCCCCTTCAGAGCCCCCCGACTCCCTGAAGTTCAAAGAGCCTGCATGCCCATCTTTTCACAAACCTCATCTTACTGGAAAATCTTACTTATTTGTGCAAAAGTAGTGTGTGTAATCTTTTTCATCTGATAGTACAAAGTGGAATTAGTGGCCTTGAGAACATTAAGGATTGTTAAGAACACAACAGTACCCCCTCTCCTCTCATCTGTGCTGTGTGTGTGTGTGTGTGTGTGTGTGTGTGAGGGGGGGGGGGCTTTGAGTGTGTGCTTGGTTAATTTTCTTTCAAATAGGAATTAAGTAAGGCCATGGACCAGTAGAGCCAACTGCCAACAAACGTCATCACACCAAAAGGTAAAAAGTTAAAAACATTTTATTTGGTAGATCCTACATAGTTGGTTAGCTTTGGTTAGCTTAGCTCAAAATACTAAATACTTTGTTTGTTATTATACTATAGTATTTGCTGTAGGTTATGTGGATCAACATGATTGAGTTGATTATTGGAATGAAACTTAAGTGAGATGCTGTTATCTTATTAGCATTAGTAATTAACAAATTATTATTTCAGTACAAAGAATGAATAAAAGCTAAATTGTGAGGCTAAAGAATCTTGTCCATTAGTAAAACAGTTTTTTTTTATCGTTTCCGAAGTAATTGTGACAATTAATCGCCATAATAGCCATTAGGTGATATTGCCCAACCCTGCGATACTTTAACTTAGGAAATTATGTACCGTGTGGCCACAAACATTCCCCCAAAGCTTCAAGCTTTAGACAGACAAGAGAGAGAATTACTCTTTGTATCTGTATATGTACCGGTCTAGCCTGTTGCTGATGATAACTTCTTTTCCTATAGGTAGTGCAGGTTGACAGGTGTAGAGCTACCCCACCCCACCCTGTGAAGAATCTGCTAAACATGGCTAAGTGAGTCTGTGAGTCCTTTCACAAGAGGTGCGTCACATTAAATCATTCCACATAAAATAAATGTAAGACCTGGAGAAAGACATCATTTTTTACAGTGTACAAAAGGATCTGAAAAGTCTTTCTACAGAAATTCAACTGTCACACACACACACACACACACACACAGAGTCTAAGGTTTTCGCTGCTTATTTCTACAGCCTCTCTGAAAGGAAGCATATCAGCAGGGAGCAGAGGCCAGGGCACGCACGCACACACACACACACACGCACACCAAAACACAATCTCAAGTTCTTGAAGAAGTGCCGTGTCAGCAAGGTACTACTGTTTACATTTACACACACATACACAGACACACACACGCTCATACAGCATCTTGGGCTTTCAGGGCAGCGAAATGGTGTGAACAGGACTATTTAGTCTGTTATGGAGTTACTGCTCACTCTGTACACTTCTTTGGTCTATGTCACTATTTAATTCATCAAACTCCAACTCAGCATCATCCGGTCTTTTATCCAACTGCCGTGCTCCTTTTGCAGCATTGAAAAAATGTCCAAATCAACAGATAATTTTAGTATCTAGTCTTCAAATATTTTTATGTCTAAGTACAAAACCTGCAACAGGGGGGAGATTAGTTCTCCTGTGTCCGAGTGAAATTTCCCTGCTAAATACTTAACGAGTTCATTCTCAAGCGTCAAGGCAACACCACAATTTCACTGGAAATGCATAAGCACCTACAGTACGTCCACTTTTTCTTGTTTTAAGTTAATAAAGCAACAATAGTTTGATTTTATAAGATTGTTTTTGTAATTAATTCAGCAACATCTCATTTTAGTACTGCTTTAAATAGGAGTAGGTCAGGCCCTGATGTTTTAGGGTACATGGATGCTTTTATGGGGTCACTATGTCATACATTTATACTTTAAGAATTTAAAATGATGGGTCTGACACAAAGTATAAATGTATAAACCTAATTATGGCAAACTTATGAAATGTGCAGTACAGAGACACCAAAAGTGTAATGTGACTTGCAGGGAAATGTAATTGAAGTAAACCTATTTCACTTGATGTAATATTGCAGACCAAAAACGCATAGATTAGAGTATTTCACACAGTGTAAATATAATATGATATAGCATATTTAGCATAGCTTTAATAATGCACTTAAACAATCAGATACAGAATATACATGTGATGTTGTTAAAGGATTAGTTCAACATTTTGGGAAATATGCTTATTCAGTGGTTAGCTTAGCATAAAGATTAAAACCAGGGCTCCATCCAGAGTAAAAATTCACATAAACAATAAAGCCAGGTGTAGTACAGTGCTCACCGACCGTATCTGGCAACCCTGCAAAGTTGTTTGTCGAGAAACATAACTGACCCCAACATTTCTGTTAGTTTACAGACTAGACAAACAAGATAAATTGTGTTAATTAGTAAGCTTTAGAGGTATTGGTAGGGGTATTTTTTTTACTTTGGACAGAGCCATGATAGCCGTTTCCCCATGTTTTTATGCTAAGCTAGGCTAGGCTAATCACCTCGAAGCACCAGCTCTGTACTTAACAAACAGACATGAGAGTGGTATCAGTCATCTCATCTTACTCTCTGATAAACTTACTATTCCATTAACCAGTGAAAAATATGTTTTTTCTAACTGTGAAGGGAGGGTGTAATTTAGGAGAAACCTGTGAAACATAAGGGTGTGAAAAGTCACAAGTGAACCTTACATTATTTTACAATCAGGCGATTATCAAGATGATATTCTACTATATAACTGAAACTGGGAAAATGTTCATTCCATCATCTCTGTCTCCTTTTCCACAAATTATTTGTATGTTTTCCAGCTTTTCCTTTTACTCCAACATGCATCCTGCATTCATTCTTCTTCTCCCCAGTTGGCTCATTCTGGTGGCACAGAGACAAAAGCGGTCCATGTCATCTTTCCAGGATCATCAATGTGAGCCACAAGCTGGGACGTGCACACCCCTGCAGTCACGCCCACGTGCACGAACACACAAGAAGCGGCAGAGGAGAGATGAAGGTGGAGAATCCAAGCCCTGAGAGGTGCAGAAAAGAGGAAATAAGAACGGGAGAGAGAGAATGGCACGCACAGCTTGGCATTCAAACAAAGGATTTCCTCTCTGTACCTCGTCTTCCCTCCGCTTTCTCTGTTTACATAAGGAGAGACTACTTCACATGGCTCATATGAGGGTCCAGGAGTATGTGTGTGTGTGTGTCTGTGTGTGTGTGTGTGTGTGTGTGTGTGTGTGTGTGTGTGTGTGTCCACTAATTCAGGAAAGTAACAGCCATCATTTATATTAAAAAAAATCTGAAATACAAGTTTCACACTGTGTTAACGCGTTTAGTGGAGGTGTGAGTCAATGAGTTGCTTAAAAAAGCTTGAAATTCCCCTTAAAGTTAGTTGAAAGTAAATAACTTCTTCTTTTTTTTTGTTTATTTGGCACCAATCAAATTTAAGAAATTAATTGACAAGGAAATGAAACTGCTTAGACATTTTCGTAGCTACTAAACAATATCTAAGCATTATCATCCTCTGTTGTACTGTGGTGTCAGCAGACTGTCTTCCTGTGGCATTTTAGCCAAAAGGTGATGGATGTCTCTGGCCACCACTTTGCTCTCTCAGGAGGGATTTCATAAAACACTTAAGACACTATCAGAGTCAGCAGGCCTGAGAGAAAACATAATATTTTCTTTTTTTTCCTTACCTCTGGTATTCTTATCATTTTTGCCCTTCCACTGCCTCCACCTTTTATCAGCTGTCTGTTTCAGACTGCATACCTTGTAGAAAAAGTTGCTAGTTTGTTGGTTACTTTGTCAGCAAAATGGAAAATTGGCTTTGGTTCATCACAGCATTAAAAACAACACAACACAAGACAAGTAATAGTTCTTGATAATGCTTATCAAGAACATAGCATCAACAAAAACCACAGTATTTAAAAACTTAAAAGACTCATTGTCTAAGATAACGTTAGGTAATGTAGGGGAGCTGCTTCTTTTTCTTTTGGTTTTATGGCAGATGTAGGGGAGATGAGCTGAACTGGAGCTAAAGAGAGGCAAGGCACTCGGGAGCGCGCATAACGTCACATCCTTTGGATTTTCCCAGAAAAATTTGTTCCAAGTCCTTTACATAGAAATCAGTCCTCAAGCTATTATTGGCAACCGAGAAAGTCGGTGAAGGTCTCATTTTTACATTACGTTACAATCCATTCACACATAAGCAATACAAAGTAATTAATATATGTAAAATGCTACATTTAGTACCTTTAAATCAGATGTTCAAGTAAAGTCACTGTAGTATCAAACTGAAAATCTGCATTTCAATTCACTTCAATTCAATTATCATTTCACTGCCCGCTGGGTTTAAAAGTTTAGGTCTGTTGCACCACGCCCATCTGTGATGCTGGGTGTGGTTGGGTCCGGTCCCAAGTGGGCTCTGTTGCACCTGTAACCACATCCAAGAGTGATGTCACAGTGCACTCGCACCCCCTGGAGTACAGTTCCACATCACAGCAGTATAACAAGATTTGAATTGATTTTTTGGCCCCTTGGGATCAGCAGCACAAGCTGTAAATAAAACACTAACATATTAGCAAACAATTGCCTATTTACAAATCCAGCAGACACGGAGCAACATTAGTATTCATTTGGATTTGTGTTTCCGGATGAACGTAAGTCTGATATTTACTCTCCTCCTGGCTCTGTTTTGGTCTCCATCAACTCCTGAGACAAATATCTGGCTTTTTGGCAGCTAAATGCTACACTGTATGTTCACCCAATTGTCGCTAAATTTGCCATTTGGTGCTGGGTAGGTAGTGTACAGTCGGTTTTTAGAGCTTTTTGGCTGAAAACAGCTGAGAGAGTTGAACTAATAGAGTTGAACTAAAGTTGCAGTCCAGAAAACAAAACAATGAGCTGAAAGATGCTAAAAACCTTTGAAGAGGGAAACTGAGTGGGTTTGTCCTAACAAGTGACCCTTGTGACATTAAAGTTTGTCATTTGGTCCATTTAATATAAAAACAAATCAGTTGATTCGGTTGAGCTGTGGTATGTAGCCACAGAGCTTTGGAGCATCAACGTTCCAAACACTGCCAGCCTCCTTAGTATGTTTAGAGATATATTTACAAAGTGACGCTTGTTTGGAACTGTGATTCCCAACCAGGGCTACTTGTACCCCAAGGAGTACTTCTGCAGTTACCAGGGGGTACTTAGCTCAGCTAATATAAAAAAAAGAAATAATAATTTGATAATATATATCGTGTTTCTGAGAAATATCAACACACAAGTAAGATTACAAATGTGTGTGATGCTGATCTTTGTAGTTATTGTCACCAGCTATGGTAATCTGACTGCACAAGGCAGGTCTCAGTTTTCCACCAACCTGAGTCAAATGTATGTTGATTAACTGCAAAAAGACTAGACAACAAAAATCTAAAAGTAAAGATACTGTAAATGGTTAAAACAACTAGCTTCTGTCACATCAGATGGCAGTAGTATGAATGCAAACTTGGCCAAAACTACTAATAAATACCACTGAACAATACCATAAAGCCATCCCTTCTATCATATGGGTTTGATAAAGGGGTACATGGACCCATATGATAGGGCTGTGGGGTACATCGGACAAAAAGGTTGGGAACCACTAGAACACAGTCAGCATATGGATGGACAGCAGAGAGGAGGATTATGCTGCAGGTGTGGTTGAAGAAGTTTCTGTGAAAATTGGTCATAATTGGAATACAGCTGGCTGAAGTTAGAATAAACTACTTAATCTCAGTCTTTTACAAAACTTTAAACATTTTACAACTAACTTTTGATTTGAATGTTTGATGGATTTTGGGCAAAGTACATACCTTTTAAAGTTAAACAAGTACACTGCAAACCTTGTGGAGTTGAGGTACTGCATACAGAATTGATGGGAAAGTGTGTTTGATGAAAACAAAGCTAATAATAGTGCTCCAATACCTGCAGACCACAGCACCTAGGGGAGTCTCGAGGGGCTGCTGCTCAAGGGTTCCTCCTGGTGTGTGTGTGTGTGTGTGTGTGTGTGTGAGAGAGAGAGAGAGAGAGAGAGCAGTTTCAGGTAGGGTGGTCATTGTGCTGGGTCAGAATGCTGGCGAGGTACTTTCACAGAGTTTCAGAGACGCACTGATCAATAAATGCTTTAAATAGGGACACAAATACCTGCACACAGCATTAATCTCTATAGCTGGATCCTATTTAGGAAGGAAGCATTTTGCTGAATAAATTGGCTGGATGGCAACCACGCTGAGGTACAGTAAGTGGTTGGAGAGGCCCAAACGCCACTCAGTGCTTTTCCTGGTGTTAATTAGCAATTGTTCAGGAGGGAAATCCAGACCACACACACACACACACACACACACACAATGTTGTATAGTGGTTTTTACACGCAATTCCCCAAGTTTTGGTTTATTTAGTTTTAGATAACTACATTAATATCCAGAGGGTGACTTAGTTTGGTCGTTCATGCACAGACAAATATATAATGTAATTCCCCTCAGTGGCATAAGATAATTATGACTGGCCCTAGTTCATGCTAGTTATGAAGCACACACCATTTCATTTTCTTTTAACAGACTGTGTTGGATTTTATAGTGGAATTTATTACTTACTTACTGTATTGTGAAAGTAGAGAGGTCAAAGAGAAAGCTCTCTCTACATCCCCCCACCCCATGGGGCCCACTGCACCCACACTCCCTGCACTGTTACGCCCCTGGATCCCATCAGCTTAAGCTGTTAAAATTGGGAATTGGGCATGCTTCCTTCTGCCTTTTTTGAAGGTCAATAACCAGCGCCTTCCTCTAATAATATAAAGGTTTATGTTGTCACCTATTTTTGAGACAGAAATCAGGAGGGTGCTGACCTGCACCAAATAAACTCGTGTGTGCGCGCGCTGCCTCCAGGGGATTTGTGTCCATGCACCGGGCGTGTGTAGTGGACAGCTTGCGGCTGGATTGATAGAGTGACGTCAGCGCGCCGCTACCTCTCCCCGGGGGCAGGATTAGTCGGGAGCAGCAGAGACGGCGCTCCGGTAATCTCCCGGTAATAAATGGGGGGAGACGGGCACGTTCGGAACTGCCGGTACCGAGTGACACCGGAGGCCCCCTGAGACTCCTGAGAAGATCCGGCTGCATTTGAAGCATGATGTGTCGCTTCGTGACGCCGCAGCAAACCGACGCGCCCCGGGCAGGTAAACTGTGGAGACGCAGAGTGAACTCGTCTCAGGGGGATTTGCATTGGCAAGGTGTTCACAGGCTGCACCGCTTGTCTGTCAACAACTGCTGCTGTTTTATTTTTACTGCTCGTGTCTGCCGTGTGTGCGCGTGTAGGTTGCACTTGCGAGATTAGCCTATGGGTGGTTGTTGACAACTTTACAATCCGTGTAAAATTTGGGGACAAGACGCCAACTTTAACTGTGGCGGTAAATGTTCTTTAAAAAAAAGCGTCTTTGGTTTCACACACACACAAACACACAGTCGTCTAGAGTAGAGGTTCCTTCAGTATCTGGGTACCAGTGATGCAGTGCAGGATCGTAGACTCACATGAACTACATCATCTGTTGTTGACCCACTGGCTGCTGGCAAGGTTAGTGTTTATGACATGAGATTATGATATGAGATTAGAGAAGACATCATATCTGATCGCTCTCTCTCTCTCTCTCTGCTTAATTGATTGAATACTCAATTATTTGGCACAGATGGAAAGAAAACTCGTTAAATTGACCAACTGTGTTGAATTTACAGACAAAACCAAACATTAATAGAAATAATGACAAACACAACTCAAAATGACAATAACTGTTGCCCCCCCCCCTAAAACGCACGTAATCAATGTTTTGCTTCAAAATGATGACTTCCTCACACTTTATTTGTCATGCTACTGTACAGGAAAGCCAGTATACCCGACTATATCTCGATCTGTACCGCCAGGTAGAAGGTGATCTTTGTGCTGAGGCGCGCTTCTTTTTACGCACAAAGCCTAAATTAAATTTTTCTGAATTGCAATTAATCTACTCTTAAATCTTTTTTCCATTTCTTTCTTTCGAGGTCTCAATGAGGTGACGAGAGAGAGAGAGTGTACGGGAAGACTTGTCATGATCATAAAAGCTACCTATTCTATTTAGCCTATACTACCTCTGGGCATTTATGGTTTGGCTGTCACCTAATTGGCACCTGACTTTAAATAACCAGATAACACCCACTATGCACCGGGTGGGTACTAAAACCCACAGGCCAACTTGTAGCCGCCGTGTTACTTTTACCGCTACCGGTTTTTACTGCAAGTCCACTGTATTTTACGGATTCCTGTGAGTGAAGGTCCCGTAAAGATCAGTGCGCGCTTCCTCCACTGTCACCGCGCCGGCATGAGAAAATAGCCTCGAGGCTGTTTATTACTGTGAGTTATCCGAATGTATGCGCCTTCTCAAAGTATTTCTCTGCTTTGTGTGTGCGCGGGCGCGCGTGCGTGTGTGTGTGTGTGTGTGTGTGTGTGTGAGAGAGTATTTGCACATTAAAACGACAGCAAAGGCTCAATGAATAAAGACAATAGAAGAAGTGGTTCTGCACCACTTGTGTCAAACAGTGCAGGTATTTAGCGGTGTGTAGGCGGTGCGCTGACTCGGGTTGAGAGAGACAGCACCAGTACCGGACACAGGGGAGAGAGAGAGAGAGAGAGAGAGAGAGAGAGAGAGAGAGAGAGAGAGAGAGATTGCACTGTACGCGAGAGTGTGAGACAACAGTGCTGGTTGGAAATATGCGAGGCGGATGTTTCTTGTGCCAGCAGCAGACTCGCCGCCGTGCGTATTTGCGCTCAGAGATCATCCAGTCCTGATCCCCTCACTGCTTCTCTCTCTCTCTCTCTCTCTCTCTCTCTCTCTCTCTCTCTTTTTTTTTTTTTTCTCTCTCTCTCTTGTTTATCCCACAGCAGCCTCACCTGCAAAGCCTCAGCGGAGGACAGCGGAGCTCCTCGGCGGACACTTCGCTGACAGACAGACACCTCAGTGTACTTTTACCATGGAGGAGAGCCGGGCAGAGTAACTTGCAGCAGCCTACAGTATCCACAACCAGACTGTCGGAGAGGAGGTCGATCTTCACAATGACCTGTTAAATTCCAGCCGCCGAAGCTTTAATTGGAGAGTGGATTGACCATCTCCTAACAGCAGAGGAGACGAGAAGAGCGGCCTTTATTCGTTTATTTCAGTCTTCAGATGGACCGAGTGCCCTCGGCACTGGCCGCTAAAATGCGCTGGATCACGCTCGTGCTTGCCGGCTTGACTTTCTGGGGCAAAGTGACTATTTGTAACTGTTTCGACTACGAGGAGCCAGACTATGATTATTATGAAGAGGACAGAGCGGAGACCATTGACTACAAAGACCCGTGCAAAGCTGGTGAGTCCTGTATTTACTGTGTTAATCATAAAATAACAAGGAGTATTTTATCTTTTTTTGCGCAGCTGGTCGCAGTGATCCTACCCTCGAGCGCGCGTGTATTAGTGTGGCACGTGTGTGTATGAGAGATGACAGCGGTCGTTTGTGTGTGTACACTTGTCCAGATGCCCCTCTTTCCCCACCCTTCATAACCTATAAGTCAGTGTTTACAGTGATCCTGCGGGTGGATGCCACGTGCAGCCCGGTGCACATACACATTCAGTGCGTGCATCACCTGTAGGCACAATTTTGGTCCTGATATGTTGATACATATACGGACAGGCCGTGCTTGCGCATGTACGTTTGTGTGTGTTTGCGCGTGCATCCAGATGTGAAATCAACCATCAAGGAAGATGAGAAACAGCTGGACTCAACTGTAACAAGACATGCACAAGCTCTCTCTCTTATACACACAAACACACACACACACACACACACACACACACACTGTTAAAACATTTGTTGGACATTTAATGACAGTCTGGGAGCTGCTGTGGAACAACAGTGTAACCATGTTTGGTCTCATTAGACATACAGATGTGTGTGTGTATAGTAAAAGAAGAAACATTTCTAAAAAATGGACCATACTGTAAATCAATGTGTTTAACTTAGTTTGACAAATTGTTCTCACTGATTTAAAAAAGGTTAAGTTTTTCCTTCAGTATTTTTATAGGTGTGTGTGTGTGTGTGTGTGAGTGTGTGTGAGTGTCATGCATGGTGTCTTTGTGTGCTCCACCCAAATGAACTCATGTCTTCGACACAAAGCCTGGAGATTGACTTAAGATTTGATGCAGTCTCTGTATTAAACTTAGCTTTCTGCCTTCGTTCTTTTACTACATATCCTGTGTGTACAGTTTTTGTTGGTGTCCATCTACTTATTGTAGTCTACATGGGGTTGGGTTTAATTCGAAAAAAATCAGTTCTTGTACCAATATGATACCTTAGATTGAGTAATTACACCGGCACAGAACCTTTTTCACACCAATTTCTAAGGTCCGTACCTTAGTGTGGGAAATACAGGGGTTTAGTCATATAACTTTGCCTAAAAAACTAGCCTAAGTGTTGTGATTTTCAGCCGTAGACAATATATGTTCAATGAACAAACTCATCAAGCATTCAATGCCAACTTTCATTACTTTTGACACAGTTTTATTGGTACTCAAGTATAGAGGCTCAATTTTCAGCCCTAAATCTGTCTTCATCTTGCACTTGTGTTTTTTGTGTGTTCCGATGTCAAACATAAATAACAGTCTTTTTATGATCACCACTCTTTGTTCAGACCATGCAGCAAAGATCAATGACCAGTAAGGATTATTCTAGCACGTTAATCCTCCTGCAGTACCAGCATCATTCCTAAAGAGCAGGTGGAGGAATCGGAACCTCTCCTCTCCTCTTCTCTTTGTGCAATGTTGCAAGAGAGATGTTGCGGTTTTGTAAGACCAGTAAGCATCTTCTTCGTCTGGATCCTTGTTTTGGATACACCCGTCTGACTGTGTGTGTGTGTGTGTGTGCGCGCGTGCAGATGTTTGTGTACATGTGTGTTCATATGTGGATTTTTCCGCACTTTGTGGCCCTAATGTTGTCTGTGATGACATGTTGGACTGATAAGAACTCCACCCAGAACGCTCCACACGCTGACTGAAACACATTCCTCGCATACCAAATACACAAACCTGGCAACCCTGGATACTAGCCATTGTGTGTGTGTGTGTGTGTGTGTGTGTGTGTGTGGTCACGACTGAGTCATATCTGTCTGTGTAACTGCTGAATAGGAAA
>JAVQJD010008296.1:0-22073 GCA_036023655.1 Nannoperca australis | reverse complement strand
GTATTCACGTCTCCCTCTCGTTTCTCTTAACTTCCTGTCCTCATGTGTTTCCCACCAGTCTGATTGTCTTCACCTGCTCTGATTGATTGATTGCACCTGTGTCCCATTACCTTGTGTATATATAGTCTGTGTCTCTGTCTGTCCTGTGCCAGTTCCTAATGCTTTGGTTCTGTACACTCCAGCAAATCTCTGTACTAAGAGAAACTATCATTAAGATCAGTGTTGTTGATTTGGATTTTGTTACTTTGTTTACTGTAAAGACAGAGACTAAGTTTCAATCTTTTTGTATCAGTGAAGTGTGCTTTCAGTTGGAGATTTTGATGATTTTAAGTTTGCCTTTTATCAAACGTGGCCTTTATCATGTAAAAAGCACAAAAATTCATCTTTGACATTCAGAATGTTGAGCCTTAGATTCATTTTATTTTGAAATGTATTTACTTATTCTCTAACTAGAAAAACAGTGTAAAGCTTTAATGTCCCAGAGAGGCAATGAATAAAGCCTTGTAGTTACATTAGATACTGAACGCATGCCGGTTTGTTTGTTTTTCTCCTGATGTCTGGGTTTGTCCACCCTCAGGACCTTGCTCTCCAGGCACACCCTTCATGTTAACGTGATCTGACATTGGCCTCTCTGGTCGCTCCCTTTTACATGTCCACCAGTCTTATTGTGTCAGAGAGACAAGGATAAAGTGTATAATGGGCATCTTTCCAAACATAACACCAACAAAGCAGACGGAAACCTACTTATAGACTATTATATTTTGAAGAACTGCTGTTAGCCCAGCAGTTAGCCTGCAGCTGATCTTATTCTTGAAGGAGACCAATCAGCAGCACTAGGAGTGAAAAAAGGACAGTCAAATCCCATTACATCTTGGGAAGTCTTAACCAGCATGACCCGCACAGAGACAAGGTGTGGCCGCAGGCCCGAGGCCCGTCTCACTCTTTCTTTTGTACATCAACACCGTTGTCTCGCACTCTCGCACCCCCCACCCCCGCTCTACCTTCCAGGCCCAGCATCCCTCCTCTCCTCCGACTCCACCCCACCCCAATCCCTAATCCGACCTCACTTCCCTCCTCGTCTGCACCTCTCCCCCCACCACCAACCGCACCCCAATCTGGGTCACTCATCACGCCTCCGTGGAGGGCCGCTCACATCGGAATGTCACCATCCATTGAAGAGGGAGGATGGAATCTCTGGCAGCCAGTCTCAGTAGGCCAACCTGGCCTTAATCCTCTGTGTGAGCGCCCGAGTGTGTCTCTGTCTGCAAGTGTGTGTGTTTGAAAACCTCCGTGTGCAGATCTAGGATCAGCTTGGACTCGGATTTTAGGTACGATTTCCTACACTCCAATCATTGATGGGACGATTAATAGTATAGTTTTATCTCTGAACAATATGTATGCACATTTGCTTTAATAAACCATTAATTATTCCTTTGCCTGAGTCCCTCTGTCTCTCGTGTTCTAGTTGTCAACACATGTCTGTCTTCTCTGCCCTCCATTTGGCAAGCAGCCCTGGATTATGAATTAGCATTTTAAGCATTTGGCTGTTGGATAAATTGAGAATATTTTGGCAACCGTTGACTAATCAGTTAAGGGGGAATCTTCTGCAAAATAAGCCGTTTTGATACAAAACAAGGTCACTGGTTTATTTCTCATCATACCCCTTCATGATAATACATGCAGTATCTGTGTGTAGGGTAGTTGATCAGGCAAAACAAGCATCTTGGGAGATGACAGCTTGGACTTTGGGAAACTGTGACGAGCATTTTTAACTCTATCCTGACATTTGATAGACCAAACAACTTGCACATTACTCAATAAGGAAAGTAATGGCTACATGCAGCCTAAAGGTATGATTCTATTGCATTCTGTGACAAATACATTGTTACAACAGCTCGATGACACTCCATTAAAAAGAGCTGGTTGAACAGGAGTTGTTGAACACACTGTGGACGTCCTGTTGTAGTAACATGTAAATAGGAATATGAATCACCACATCCAACCTTCAGCGAACAACTACATTATTGAGAACAAGGTCAACATTACAAGGTAAACACAGTCACGTTATAGGACGTTGCAGGGGATGATGGGTAACTGTCACACTAAACAGGAGCCCTGAGGAGGACAGTCAAGGTTGCTGTGACCTGTAATCAACCCTGAACGCAGCGGCTTCCTCCGCAGCAACGGCAGACGGCGGATTATGTTAAGTTGACTCAGCAAGACATGTGGGGGACTGAAGCATAATGAGTGTGAATGAACTGTGCATACACTGAACACCACACACAAACCAACACGCACCCATGTATAAGAGCCGATTCCACTCCTTGCAGATTAAGTGCCGTAATAACAGCAGTATAGGCGCAATGAGATTATATGACTGAAACGGCTGAATCACTGTGTTTCCAGCAGGGCTTTCTTATTATCTCAAAACCCCTGCAGTCACTGGAAAGTCAGCTGCAGGCGTTGACCGTGAGATGCTCTTTCTAACTGCCCTGCCACCATGATGCTGCACTCTGTCACGTCCAATCAGCTGTTAGCAAAAAAAGGACTGTAGTTTGTTACTCTGAACTACTTCTCTATTATTGTAATCTCACAATAAAACACAAATCAAATAGTAGTGATCACTATAACAGTCATCATCATTTAATTGTATATTATGTTTTGTTTGAGTAAAGTCTGCCTGCAGATTGAACCCCCTCTCACTACCCGCATGCCTGCTTCTCCTTCTCTTTAGTTTTAGCCTCCAGGCTCATCAGAGGACTAGATGCTTCCTGGCATCAGCCCCACCCCACGGTGACGTCATCATTCCCATGGCAATATGAGACCCCCGCTGTGGGAGGGGCTGGTGGTGGTCTGGAGAGGATGCTGAATGCAGAAAGTGGACTTTGAACGTGTTATGGATTCTGAAGTAGGTCACCAGATCCTCTAGGCACGGCCCTGGGCATCCTTTGTGGGCTGACACAAATGGGAGCCGAGCCATTTAAATTCATCAATACGCTGATAGCTGGTTGCTGGTTGGGCTGTTGATGTCAGTGTAGACTATTAGGCTAGTGCTGATGGGGGTGGTATATTTCAAAAGAGGAACTTGTCATTTAATGTCATGCTTTGATTACAAAACAGTACCACAATAGTAAAACAATAGTTTTCCACTATTGTCCTCATGACACCTTAAAATAAAGAAATGTGAGCAGCTTCTCCAAATACGGATTTTTACATTAAATTGTTCCATTTTATTTATTTTATGGATGTAAAGAGGTACAAATATCCATTATTTCAGAAGACAAATGAAAACTAAAGAAAAGTCAGAAGAAAGGTCATTTTTCAAGCAAAAAATATCAAATATTTGATGGTTCCAGCTTTCAAATGGGAGGATTTGCTGCTTTTTCTTGTTGCACATCTAAGAATAGATAGATTTTGGAAGGTTGCTCAGACAATCACAAAATGGGGAAATCGTGAGGTCATTTGTCACACATTTCTGACATTTAATATACCAAATGAATAGTTGATTTACCAACAAAATATCCAGCAGATCATACAACAATGTAAATAATTGCTAGTTGCAGCCATACAACACACAGGACTTTAGGACTGTACTGGGGCAGTTCTACTAGAGCACTTGAAGCTATGTTTTAGGTCACAACAGCAATTAGTTGGGAGGAAATGAGTATTCACTATTAGTAGCAACAGACCATGTAGTGTACTAAACATGTACTAAAACAGGATGTCTAAGCAAAGGCAAAGAAACAAGCAGATACACATTTTGTACATTATTTACACATTATTATTGTGAACCATTCATATTTAATTGTACTTGGCAACCAGAATATAAAAACAGGACTGTGATTTGTTTTTCACCAGCTATTTCTGCATAATTTTTCCTGCTAATTGTCTCAACCGAAAACACAGAGAGCAACAACTGTGGCATTTGCACAGCCCTGAGCTCTCTGCAAAACTCCCCATTTCTAGCATTAGTCATTCCCCCTCTCCTCTGCCATCTTGCATGTTTATGCGTCCTTCATGGCTGAGGGGATTATGATGACATGTCCCAGTCCACACCCTGCAATCATATACACACCTACACACACCTACACCCACATACACACACCCTGCTCAAATCTACCCCAAACACATGCACAACCACACCCTCATTGCCCCCAAATGCATCCACAAAGCTAAACCCAGAAGTCTCTGGGAGCAAACACATTGTTAACATGAGCTAAAAACAGACACACACACACAGAAGACTTCTCTGAAGCAATTTCTACAACCAACTCAACATTTAGAGCTCAGTCATTTCATTTTCCTGTCATGAAACTCAAACACATACAAGCAGCGAAGGTTTCAAACATGACACTGGCCTTTCAAGTTAAACGACTGCTTTTTGGCGGTCAAAAATATGTTTGCATGACATCAACCCAAACAATCGCCCCTTCTAGTTTCCCACATGTTGCGGAGCATAACTCCCCCTCTATTATACAGCCATGGACAGCCAAGCTAATCATCTGGCTGAGTGCAGCCACTCAGATCTGACTCCCGGGCCCCATGAGTCATGGGAAAAGTGAGTGTGAAATGTCATGGAGTAGAAGTAATGCATAGTGTACCATCTGGCAGCTGTCCAGACTTCTATGTTTAGGCTTTTTCTTTTAGTTATTTAGGTTATTTCAGATAAATATGTCACTCTTGTGGTATTCAAGCAAAACAGGATACCAGCATGTAGCCTTCAGCTGTTTAATGGTTCAATGTAGAATTTATAGCAGCATGGCTCTATTGGGTTTGTTGGTCAGTCTGCTGGTCCACCACTTTGGTCCAGACTAAAATAACTCTACAGCTATTTGTATCTGTCTACTTTGTACAGATATTCATGGATGTCAGTTGGCGATTCCTACTGGCTTTTCATGTAGCGCCACCATGCGATTTAACATTTGTGTTATGAATTAAATGTCTCAAAAGTATTAGATGAACTGCCGTGAAACATGGAACAGACATTCCTGGTCTCAAGATGAACTGCAGATCTCTGGTGATCCTCTCACTTTTTATCTAGCGCCATCATCAGGTCAAAACTTCTATTTGTCCAGTACATTAGTTTATGCCTGCAAAAGTCTTGTTTATTAACATGCATGTTTTTCCGTTAGCTTACCTACCTTGAAGAGCTGTCTTCACTTCTGGATGGAACAGACAAGTGCTGAGTTGAGGCGTCTGCTCAGACCTGCAGCAGAAGAAGGGAGGTAAAGAAGAGGGAGTACATGTTACGGCGGCAACAAAGTGCAGCAATAAAGTGCTAATTCACTTTAAATTCTCGTCCAGAATCAAACGAGGGGCTCTCATCTCATCTTGAGTTAAAACACAGCCATGCATGAGCCACACAGCAGCTTAGCTGTCACCTGGAGTCTGCTGCAACATAAACCCAAACCTCAGCTGGGATTTAGCTTGGACAGTGCCAGGCTAACTGTTTACCCCTGTTTGCAGTCTTTTTGCTATGCTAAGCTAACCAGCTACTGGCTATAACCTGATATCTAACAAAATGTCAAACTATGTCTTTAAATCAAAATGAAAGCTGAGGAACACTGGGTAAAAAAATCAGAGCGCTCAAGTTCCTGAATGTGACTTCTCTCTACAGCACGAGGGGAAAACAAGAGAAACAGAGGTCAGTAGGATCGTTTCCAAGGCAACTGCAGGGATGATAATAATCCAAGAAGAAATCAAAGTGATTATTTCCATAAACAAGTAATTAAAAGTGAACGTGTCGTCTGTGACAGACAGACAGACTCCACTGGTGAGCTGTTTTGGGGATTTGTCACATTGTTGGATTGGGGCTGAGCCAGGGGACGAGTAAAGGTTTAAGCCAGCCATGAAGAAAGACCCTGCTTCGACTGTAAGGAGGTAGAAAACAGTATCCTGTTAACATTAAAACAGTGTGAAAGGACCGTCTGGGGGGGTGGGGGGGGCTTCTGGCGCCAAAACAGGCAGCTGGACCGAGAAAGAAGGAGACCGAGGTTGAAGACGTAAAGAGAGCAGAGCAGAGATTCTCCAAACAGGAAGAAGGGAGATTTATGAAGAGAGAAAAAGACAAGAGACAATTCTGGTTAAATGCAACTCAGGTCATATTTTGTCCATCTTTTCCACTGGTTATGATAACATTGTTCACAAAAATGAAATTGCGGAGATCTGGGAACAGAAACCAATTTACAACGGATAGTTTTGATAATCATTTAACAATAATGAATTATTGTATTATTGTGTTTCTTGCCCCTTTGGACTCCTTCTCAGCAAAGTCTTTTTGTTGTCTCACTGAATTTACATTTTTAATATGTATGCTGTTAACACGATCGTGTGGTCACGCTTTTCATGTTTCCTTCTTGAGCATTTGTTAACATGATCAAATCATGCCGGAAGATTTCCCTCAGAGCTGTGTGATTCTGTTACACGCAGAAAGGAGGCTGGACTTTTGGAAAGGAGTGGAAAAGACGCTGGGAGGAGGAAAATTATTTGAAGTTGTTCATTAATATCCAATAAGCAGGTTTTGCAGCGTATCAACTGTAACGCAGCCAAAGCTGTGATAGTGTAACAAACTGAAGGTTCAGTAGTGGAACATTCATTCACTATTGCCAATGTTTTTTGTTTTTGCTCATGTCACTTCAGGGACTCCATACATTATCTGTACAAAAAGGTTGGCAATAACAAAACATGTGCAATAGCAGGTGACATATCAGATGGTGAATTAAAGGAGACACCAGCTTAACCAAAAGCAAAGAAGCAAAAAATGTGTTAAGCCTTTCAGAACACATTGAATGGAAACATCTGCATTTGCTATGTTGCTCCACACATTAATGAAGGTGTTTCCTCTAGTTTGTCATCCATCTGCATGTAGAGAGAAAGAGACAGAGAGCCATGCATGACTCTCTAAGGGAAGCAAGAGGATATTATAGACTGAGAGACAGGGAGTGGAGAGGGAAGAAAATAGTAAGTCACAAAGAGAAACACAGGAAGTAATGTCTCTTCTGGGGGAAGACTGGCCAGAAAATGAAAGGGGGGCGAGAGAGAGAGAGAGAGAGAGAGAGAGACAGAGAGCAGTTACGCCTCACCCAAAAATCTCCGGAGCGTGACAGAACAGCGCTGTATGTGTTTGACAGTCACAGGACATTATCCCTCTCACGCAGCAGTTGGCCTGCTTCTTATGAACACAGTCGTCTACTTATCTTTGACTGAAGGAAATGTGATCTCGTTCACGTTTTTAGGATTGTGATCTGAATGGGACACAGAACTAGTTAAAAAATTGATGCAAGTTAACTAATAATGGATTCATGAGTGACTTCTTTTCTTTTTAGCAACTGCAACCTCCGTCTTATTTTCACAACCTATCCAATGATAAAGTATCTGATCTTATCTCATGTCTCTTATCCCATTGCAGCTTTGACAGGATGTAATTGTGATGATGTTCATAATCTTATCAGTCACCCGAGATGATCATCAACTCACCAGCACATCTTGAGGGTCGGTATTTATTGGATGGGCACAAACAGTGAGGACAGAGTTGAACAAACAAGCAGTTTGTCCTGAGTCTCAGGACAGGAAGAACACAGTGATGAAGCATTTTTGGTCTTGACCCGTGGTCCTCTCAGGAGGATGGAGGACAAATAGGTGAAACAGAAGGCAGAGAGGGAAGAGAAGAATGGTGGGAAGAGCCGAGGGTAGAGGAAGGAGGGGAAGGAGGTCAGAGGATGATCTAATCCACAGATTTGACTTCATCATCAGAGACGAGGCAAACAGGAAATGAATCCTAATCTCAGCGCCGTTGTAACAGGCCTGATAAACGCTCCTGAACTTTGCTGAAATGAGCCAAAGGAAGAGATGATGGAGGACATCGCAGAAAGATGTTTCCAGAATCATCTCAGTTCAGTTTTGTTGAGCGGCGCTTTCTGCATTACAGCCAATCCTTTAATTCCGATGTATTGATCTCTCACATCATAATTAGACAATCCGTTATAGAGGCTAATTTTCACACTGGAGCATTTTCGGGGTCAGTGTCCTGCCCAAAGACACCCCCACATGTGGACATGAGGAGCTGGGACACCACCTTCGATACGTTTTTTCATGCAATGTCCCCAGTGCTGACAGAAACAGGCATTTCCTGCACTACAAGATAGAATAATAAGAATGTGGCTGTTGAACGTGTGGTGGTTTGTTCTGTGTTTGTGTTTTGGGTCAACATGGGGTCCAGACCGAACCTTTGAGCTCCCCCCACCCCCTCAAATCTTCATCTATAATTCACACAGACAGCCTCCTTTTTCCCACACACACACACACACACACACACACACACACACACACACACACACTCCTTCAGGCCTCCATACAACAGACACACAAACATATGCATGTTTAATACATCAAAGCCATGAGGAATATTCAGCAGTGTTCTTTCATGTCATGTCCAGAATAAGATAGGTAAAAGACGTTATAAACATAAGTAATAAACATTATTGTAGAATTTCCTTAATAGCTTGTTATAAGCTCAACTCTTCGCAGTTCTTCCAGATCATTTGTGTGTTCTTAACCATTTCAGATGTAACGTTAAGCGTTTATGGCTCCTCGTTATCTTCGCTCGGTGTGAGCCAATGATTCACCTCGCTTTACTAATCACGACTTGCAATATAGTCCTTTATTCTGCAGGGGCCTCTGTATACTGAGTGCAATCTTACAGGTGTAAAGAGATAGTGAAAGGGGACTTGGGGGGGGGGGGCTGCACAGAGAGGCCTGTGTGGCTAATGAGCCAATCTCTGCAGGGAGGGAGGCTCATTAATTAATCTAAAGGGAGAATAAAGAAGGAATGAGAATTGTGAACATGGCTGTAGCAGCAGATTGAAGAGGGAGTGGGGCAGGTGTAATGTGGTGCACCCCCCAGTACTGTCTGAGATCAGACAGGAAGACACCCTGTCTCCTGGGAAGTATGTCTATATAGAGCAGGGAGTAAATAACGCTGTAGCCACTATGATGTGATAGACACATGCCAATGGTATGTAAGAATGACTGAGCCCCTGAAGTAGCTCCACTTCTTATTAGACCAAAGACAGAGAGAGACTGGATCTGACATGGCTAACAGCAGCTCACTGAGCAGAGGACGGCCAACATATTGACACATAACATATTAACATGCTGTACTGTAGATGCAAAAACCAAATCATCTACAAGCCCAGACTTACTTGCTGTGCTATGCAAACCAGGCAGGACCAGGTGCAGGTCTTTGTGACCCCCTGAGGCGACAGCTGCACTTAAGAGTGGAGACAGGTGGGAGATCTGGTCTATGTTCATATATGTAGGTTTCTTTGTGGCCTCAGAGCATTACATGCACATTAATCAGTCAACGTGATAGCACCAGGCAGTCCAAAGTGGGGCCTGTAAGCCATGATTCTATTACTCTGGCAACCTTTCACCCTCAAGAATGTGAAGAAACAGCTAAATATAACATTCTTTGCAAAGACTGCAGCTGTTAAGTGGTGACATCCTGCAATACACAGCTAATAAGCAAGCTACACAGATAAGCATGTTAGGGAAGCAACAATACAAAAAGATCATACTGTTTAGTTGTGAAACCACTTTTCTGTTGCATTTAAAAGATCCAAAGATAATACCATTAATCATACGTCAGCCCATGAACCCTCTGCTATGTGTGACATGAAAAGGCCTCAAGTTCAGGTTTTTATTAACAGTACATTCTTTTTTAAGTTTTATAAATTCTTTTTTAAGTTTTATAAATTCTTTTCGTGACAAAACAAATGCTTTGTAGATGACCGGCTGCTCACTTACTTTCTTTTATGCAGCATCACATATTCCTCAACACTACATTTAAGCTTCACCAGCTTCCCTTCAGTCCACCAGAAATAACATGCTGTCTCTTTCATTCAGCTGCATCAGTCTCTACAGCCCACCTCATCTTTGTCAGCTTTGACATCCAGCTACAGACCCATCCAGTATCACTCGTCAACAGACACTTAGGGGCATTCTGTCAAAGTTGAGGGTGGTGTTGACTCCAATGCAATGCTCCTTTCTCCTACGTTACACGTGTATCACTGATAGATATCACTGCTGCAGCACGAGAGCCTGATGTTGACACGAAAAGTAAAACTTAAAAGGAAGCATGACAGCTCATTCCTGACCTGCGGAAACAGGAGTTAGAGCAAAAGGTCAAATTCAGTGTCAAAGACAATCCCGAGATTTTAAAGAAAAAGTTAAACAATCTTAACTCAAGGTCCTCTTATTTGCTTTTTCCAGAGTTCAGTTGGATCTCGCAGTCATCGGTCAGTATTTAGACTACAGATAGATACACTGAAGAAATGTCTTCCACAGAACATGAGCACCAAGAATAAAAAATAAAAGCCAGTTAATGGACGTAGAGTTTGTTGAGTTTTATCTCCAAACTGTTAAAACAGTGTTTTAGCAGATCTTAATGGTTCCTATTTCTACTTCTATTTCTAGTTCCTAGACGGCTCAATGTCCAAAACCACTGGGTCCGACATTTCCCATAATGCAACTTGACAGGCTTTGTACATTTCAGAATTTAATTCTATTTGGGTAAACAATGACTGCCTGGCTCCGCCCACGTACTGACAAAAAGAAAAACTCTTGTTGAGCGAGCAGGTGAAAGTTTTGCGAGCAGGAGCGCAGTGATGGTGCGCGGCTGTTTAAATTACGCGGGCGGGCATCTAATTTGCGCACGCGCTTTTTGGCAGCGATATGCCGCCATATGTAACACCTACATATATCTGCGTTACATTACGAAAGCTGAACTGAAGCGCAGCAGTTGGAACCAGGGACAATGTTGACTCCACAACAATGTCACTCTCTCCCACTGGTTTTGCCCTGCGAGCCTGGCAACAGTTGGGTAACAGGCGGCCTCGGTGCCAAATGATGACCTTGCTCTGAGAGTGTGAGCTCCGCAGAACTGGAAGAGAGACACAGGAGAAAGGGAAAGAGAAGGAGTTGGAGCAGGATTGGGGGGACAGGGCTCCTCTTTTATGACCCCAAAAATGAGGACAGGGAGAGGGTGCGTTTGCCCTCACATCCTCCCCTCCTACGCCATGGCGTGTCATCCGAAGTTGGTTCCCAGGAAAAGACAGCTCGCCTCAGAGCTGTCCAGCAACTTTGCAGGCAGACGGAGACAGAGATGGGGGGCGGTGGGGGCTGACAGACCCCGGTGACTCCTGGCACTCAGTCATAGATATTATTCTGTAAACTGACTGAATGAATTGGGAGGAACAAAAATGTCACCCTTAAAACTTCACTACAACCTCCTTGTAGCGCAAACATGGTTCGTTAGAGAGAGGACGCCTTAGTCTGTACTGTTTCAATAGTCACTAAGATTAGAAGTCTGTCAGTCAATAAACAACCTTGGTGGACAACTAAAGATAGAAGGATTTATTTAGATGATATCTTAACTGTCACATGTGACTAAGTAGACATTTGTCATTGTTACATTATATTAAGTAGACCCCTACACAGATGTCACCACTAAACAGAAATCATATGTTGAGTTCTTTGAAGTTGGCTTAAAGCAAAGTACTAATTCAAATATGTTTCAGTGGCACAGTTAAACCCAGCTGAAACAAAGCGGTGTACTTCCTGATCAGTCTTCACATCATTTAGCATCAGGTTTGTTTCTGGAGAATTGTTTATTGGCCCCCTTGGATGGAGTTAAAAAGTACTACTGGGACCACCCCCGAGATTTGGTGTCTCCTCACTCCATCACCACCTGGTCACATCAAGACAAATCGTGCTCCTGAAAACTCCTCCCGACCAAGCCGTCAGCAGACTTGTGACAGCCCGCTCTGCTGATGCTGACAGGCAGGGTAACGTGTCCTGTGGTCTCGCTCGGTTTGGTGTCACTCCCACAGAGAAACTACCAACAGTCTGTTGGCTACGAGTCGCTAACCACCAACAGCCGCATGCTATCATAGCCTCAACCTCTAAATATATCACAATAGCCAATATTTACAATTGAAATAATTGTTTGTTCCAAAGAGCAACAATCACTAGAACGCAGGGTTGAGACACACATATGCATACACAGCAGCAGCACACTCTGGGTGAACCATGCTGTCCTGCTGGCTGAATAATCAGCCATGTCTAGACAAGGTACGTCACAAAGACTATAGGTCACCCAAACACAGAAACAGCCCCTGGCTTATCACAACATCAGCTCTTTCACTTTATTGTCTGAATATGTCAGCAGCAAATATCCTGAATAATTAGAATCTCTGCAAACAAAGGGGAGATGATATGCAGGGAGAAATTGATTAGAGGTTGCAGGCATGCTCTGGGGAGAAGAAACGGAAACAGAGAGGAAAGATGGCACCTCCAACAAAAGAGGGAAATACTTTCCCCTTTCTGGCTATGAATGCTAATATTCCTTGTATGTACTGTGGCTATAAAAACATAATTTATCTCGGCTGCTTGGTAGTGATTTTGCAAGCAACTGCATGAAAAGAATCCATTGCATATCCTTGCATCTCAAAGGAAAAATATATCATCTTACCTGGTGGGGTAGGGCAGTTTTCCAGCTTGTTGTCTGCAAAGAGAGCACAAGGGAGGGGGGCAAGGCAGGGGCTTCTGCAGAGAGAGGAGAAAAAAGACGGGGAGAAAAAAAAGGATGAGATACAGTAGAAAGGAGAGAAGAGGAGTCGCAGGGGCAGAGTCACGCTGACAGAGATGGCTGATGCTTTTCACCGGCGAGCGGAGCCGGCAAGCACACTGCTGCAACTCACACACTCTCTCTCTCACACACACACACACACCGGCATGCTGCCTCACGTAGCTCTCCACCCTCCCCTTCACAGTGCACCGCTCTGCAACCAAACCAGTGTCTCCATTGCTTTGGGGAGGGGTGGATATAGGGGGGGATGGGAGGGTTTTGCCATATTTGTGTACAAGAAATGTGTGTGTGCATGTGTCAGTCACATTAATTCCTGTTTAAAGGGGTATGAAGCTCATCCACCCATGGGGGAATTGAGTTCCAAGCTAAATCTCTATCTAAGAAATCTCCAGGTGCATATTTCATATTTATCTCATCCATAAAACTCTGCTCTTTTGCTCAAAGACGTCCGCATTATGAATGCATGAAACACTTGAACATGACAGCGAGTGTAGCATGAGTGTATATGTGTGTGTGTGTATAAAAGGAGGGGTGCAGGGCTTGCCCCATGCTGAATAATTGCTCTGTCCTGGTGCTCATTTGCAGGCACAGCCAACTGCAGCGGCAGCACTGAAACAAAGGCAGAGGGGGGAAACGGGGGGGAAGAGGGTCTGGGTGAGAGACCAAGAGAGAGAGAGAGAGAGAGATTGCAGAGGCCAGACAAGCAGAGCAAAATAATACAGCTCAGTAGCACTGAGTGGAGTGCTGACTGCTGAAAGTCTAATTCCCTGCTCATTACTCCAACCTCAAACCACATGAAATGAAATATATTTATAGTCCAGAGGCACAATGAGCAGCCGCAGTACTAGAGATGTCAGTCGTGTAATAATACAGAAATGATGAGTCAAGTAGATGAATCCTGAGAATGAATAACAGCTGGATCAAGTAAGAACGCAAAAACAAACACGTGAAGTAATGGATGAGCTTGGACTCAAGTCCATCTTGATTGACATGATGTAAGTTGAAAGCGTTATTCAGAACTGTAATCCTTCCTCCTCTTACGAGACATCAGTGGGTACTTCCCAACGTGCTGGCCTTACAGTTCAAAATCCCCTCTGAGTTTCAATACAGTGTTTTCTTGGTGAGACGCAGTAATATATTAACAAGACACAACACCAACCTGCACCCAGGAAGAAGACACCATCAATCTGGCTAGCATCATATTAGCTTTGACTAAACGTGGTGGAATATATGACATGATGATAGCTTTTATTATTAAAAGCAGCTAAATAATGCAGGAGAGAGCAATGGGTTATAAAGTATGAGGTGAAGGCTGCTTTCAGTACCAGTGGAATATTTGCCATACCTTAAAGTGGCTATAATCAATATTGTTATATTAAGAGTTAATCACATGGCTACTTGTAGGCCAATGTGTTAACATTGTTTTCTGTAAAAACCCACAGGACGCTACCTGCCCTGCACCAAACAGCAGACGGTCAAAGAAGCAGTGGAGCATTTAGCAGTTAAAGAGCTAGATTCTTTTCTCAGAAGACAAAAGGGGATATAGGACTACCTTTGTAATCTTGAGGTTTAAGCATGTCTTTTCACTGTTCATTTCTATGTTAAAGCTAGCACAGCAATGAGCACACAACATAAGAAAAGACGAAGATTGCCATGTGCCCATAGATCTAAGGTGATTTGGGTTTATATTGGCATGTGACATGTTAACATTGCTTTAATAAAGACTTCTGAAACTAGAAATAGGAAATAGATTAACCCACTGAAACAAACCAGTATGACCAGACTGAAGTCAAGTGACACTCCCGAAAATGATCGCCAAACCTCAAGAGACCACTGAGGTTGATGTGAGGCTGAATCAGCATTCAGTCATACGGTTCCCAAAATCACTTCAAAATTAGAGGAAGAGAAGGAAGAGAGCAAGCCAGCACTGCTCCTTCCATCCCACATCCCATCCTCTCCAAGTCCCATCATTAGCTTGTCATGTTTCAGGAGGGTGGAAAGAGCCATCAGTGTAAGACTGTAATCAACCTGTCAGCATCGGGGACTGGATCAGGTTGAAAGAAAGCGAATGAGACGTTTAAAATGGCAGTGGCTAAATAATCCTGCTGTGCTCTTGATGATCCAAGAAGAGTTTAAACTTTGGGGTAAAAGGAAAGAGTGAGGGGAGGTATGAGATAAGGAGAAAGGAGGAAAAAAGGGAAGTGTGGGTGACATGGGAGGGAGAGATGCACCGAGCTTGGAATCAAAGCTTGGAGAAGTGCAGACAGTCCTGTCAACGCTGGCCGCCTGCAGGGAGCGAGGCCTGGACTGGAACTGCAGAGACACTAACATCTAATCTGCCCCTCGTCCTCTGCTGCCAGAAAGCAGTTGCTAGTCGCGCTAATGCTAATCTCCCAATACCAAACCATCAACAGACACAGAGGCAGGCTGACCTCGCCGCCACCAGGTTACACATTTCATCCACACTGTTTGAGCAGGACATACGGAGACTCAAACATCACACACACCCTTGTTAAATAGGTGCAAACAGGCCGCACTGCAGTAGAGTTTAGTGCATTTTTTAGAATATTTAAAGCCGGCAGTGTAACCACCTTCCATGGAACAAGGGCGTCCATCTGAAGTCTTATTGTTCTTAAGTTATCTTTACCCTCCATTAAACATCTATATGGTGAGGTAATTCCACTTTCACAGGTTTTTGTGGTTGAGGAAGTGTCAATATTTTGACAGACTAATCACTTTTTTTTAATCAAGTAGGTGCATATGATTATTCTTGGATGAACTCTCATTACTCTCACAATAATTCCCAATTGAAAGGGTAGGTCATTCTCATTGTTGTACTGGGGGTGTGTGATTGTTGCCCACTCCCCCAGCAGTGAGGGTGGGGCACAGCCAACTCACTATAATCAGGATTAGGCGAATGGATCATCGTCACTGCAAATTCTCCTTGCTGGTCTCTCATCATATCCAAAAAGCTGTCTCCCAAGCTGTCGACTCATCCGACCCCCTTTGTAAGCGTGACTCAAGTTTTTAATACATATGCAGTTGATATGAATGCAGATATTGATTCAAGATTAGGATTAGTGCAGGATGCCCCGTCTTTCAGTCCGGGTAAAAACACTGGATTGTACACTTCCCACAATGCAACGCAAAACATCCTTCATTAGACATGTCTTTCAAACTCCATGCTACCTGTCAGCTGCCCTCGTTGACATCACATCTCATAAATACTCTAATAACATGTCTGCATCCATGCTTCTCCTGACTTCTACAGCATAATAACAAGTGTAAGCCTTACAGTCAGTGCCATGTTAATACTTTCACCCAGACATGGACCTAATAATCACTCCAACTGGCAGACGCATGCTAATGACTAAGTATCGGATCACCACTGCAGCACCGGCAGGATCACAAGAGCAATCTCTTTCCAGCACGAGGTCGACGTCCACTCCCCACGACAACTGCTCCTTTTGGCTTCAAACGGTAGAAAATAGAGGGTCATCTGCTCGTTTTGTTGATGACTTTCAACAAATAGTCAATTCGATTTAAGAGCATGCAAGTGTAATTAGCCAAATCTGTGCTGATGTGGCAGCCTCTTCAAAGGTTAGCAGTCACTCATCTGTCCCAGGCAGGTCGTTCATATACCACTCATGTCATTTCATCACTGAAGGTTATTTATGATTATTAAATGGAGTAATTTGCTCTCTTATGATACACTTTTGATCCACTGGTTCAAAAGCTCCCTTGTTTTGTATCTTAGGATTTCTTTTTCAAAGACGATTGATGCTGTCAAAGCCTTTTAGTTGTTGTTGTTTGATCTAAAGCTGTTTGAGAACTCTGGTGTCAAAGGTCAAAGGTGAGTCTGTTCAGAGCAGCTAGACCAGACACAGAAGCTGATCCTCTACATCCCCTCAAAGCCCTCTGCATATAGACACAACAGCATGACTCACACCAAAGCCAAAGTCCTACACCTTGTTGGAGCGCTGTGCATGCTGATGGTGTCACAAGCCCACACACCAGGCGACGCAGCACGCCATGAGCATCCATCAGGGACAGTGTCCACAAAATGATTTCTGCATCACGAGTGATTTTACTAACTTTAGATTAAATCTAGGATTTAGATTCAGAAAGGCTGTATCCAATTGAAATTACACTATACAAATGTAAAAGAAATAAAGTAGAGATAGTAAATACAAAAAAGTGATGTGAAATTAGGCTTTTGTTTTCTTTTTTCTTGTGAAATTCTGGATAACTGGACCTCTCTAGGCCTCTAAATATTACCTGCTGGTTCAAACTGTTTAGTTAAGTTCAGTACAAAGTACAGTAGGCCCATATAAGCCCTGTTTATACAGTTAACCACTAATCATGGCTGAATAGACGATGGTGCTTTCATTGACTGAGTTCGGCTTGATTTGGTGTTAAAAACAACTGAACACATTTAGAAAGCAGTTCCATCTTAAAATGCAGCGGTGTGTTTTTTTCTTTGTTGTAGAATATGTATTTATTCTGCTACAAATGTAAAATGTATCCCGCCCTGTGCTCCATTTTCTTTTTCCTGAAAACACTTAACTTATATATAAAAACTTTAATGAACTGGGTGCAGGCAGACATTTTAGTTTTTCTAATCAACTGATGATGAATGGCAGAAAGAGGGTGAATCATTTATTTACAGTCACAATAGAAGACCACAATGTAAACTCGACTCCATTAATGTTTTGGGAAAAGCAAACAGTTTCCTCCATGACATTGACACAGTTACCCGACAACCCAGCCGCTCGTCATTATCCAGAGAGAGCGACTTGTGAAAAGCACTTCAGTGCATAAAACACCAAAGTGGTTTGTGAAAGTGCAGCTTTCCTTGTTTGCAACTGCCAAGAGCAAATAGCAGGCTGCTCACTTGCCAATAGTGAGTGCAACACCATCTCAATAACCGGCTTGCCATTCATAATAGAACTGAAAACACAACCAATAGCATATGCGCATGTCCAACATCGCTCTCATGCTACAGCTGCACCACCGCTGGATAAAGATGAACTGTGATGGATGGAAAGTAATCCCCCCTTTCTACCACCCAGCAACATGGCCTCTTAAGGGTGTATGTTGTCTCATCACTTACAATATGTTTGCAACGTGGAGTCATAGACACACACACACACCCTCCCACGCTAAAGATGGCCTGTGTGTGTGTGGGGGGGGGTAGGTTGGGGGCTCTTCTTGGACAGTCATCCCTCTCTGATATAAGCAGAACACAGAAAATTCCTCAAATGTGAAATATGCCTCAGAGAAGTCAGTTTAAGAAGTTTAAAAGAGAGACGTGGAGAAAGAAACAGACAGGAAGTGGAGCGAGTGTGTGCATGTGTGTGTCTTTTACAGCAGGAGAAGGGGGAGGCGGGTGGAGGAGACTGATGCTACGACTGTGGGGGAATTCAGGGGTGAGAATGCAGTTAACAGTTTTTATGGACTTAAATACATTTGCGCCTGTCTGAGGGCGTGTGGCTGCGTTTCAATGTAGTGTATGGCATATATATCAACCAGGCTGTGTGTGTGTGTGTGTGTTTGTGTTAGCGCTCCAGCTCGCGTGTGCCTGGCTTTACACTAACCACAGGGTGGAACCGTGGGCTTTGAAGTCGTCCCCACACCCTGGGCTGAACTCAAACACAGGCTACCGCACAAGATCACATATTACTCCATGGAAAAATCACAACATGCTTTCTACTCACAGGGAACACTGCCCTCTCTATTCCCCTTGTAAAACAGAAAAACAGCACAGAACAGCTGCAGCTTTTCTTCTATCAATCGATTCATTTTTTAGTTTATACAAATGTGAGACATGGTAAAAGATGCCCATCACCTAGTTTTATCTGACCAGCACACCCACACCCAAATATATCTAATTCACATGATCTAAACAGAGAAAAGGTAGCTAATGTATTGATTATCGCCACTAGGTCATCATGAGTCTGATGTTTGATGGATTGTCCGTTACAGCTACACCTTGAGCGTTCTTCCTATATTTGCTCGTATGTTGGAACACCGGCCTGCACCTGTACCTCTCACCTCATGCAGCATCTTTAGCCTCCGCTCTGCAGAAATCTAGCCTCAGGTGCTCATTCTCTAATTTAGAGATGAAATGCTTTTCTTTTGGATTGTGTGATCCGTATCTGTGCCTGCAGGGTTTTTGAGTGCAGCAAAGCTAACTAATAATTCATCAAGTAGAAGAGAGACTCCAAAGGTCAGAGATGATGCATTCACGCCTACACAGAGTGCAAAGAAACAGCAAGACAAGTAAAAATGAGAATAAAAGTAACACGTTAATCCCCATATTGCCTTCCACTGGTGTTTGATATTTGCCTTGACTGTTTCTCTAATAATATCATTTTTCACTGGATCACTGAAAGGACAGGCGACCAGCACGGGAAGGTAAACGGCTGTAATTTGTGGCAGGCATGTCCCTGTTTCTAAGCCATTTCCTGTTGATGGGAGTTCTGAACCTTGGTGTCCACATGCCATCTGCTCTAAATTAGCACCTACACAGGGAGCACTGAGATCTGGGCACCTGTGGCCACTAGAGTCTGGAAGCTCAAGAAACGAAGGACAGCCAGAGATCAGCTCAATGAAAACAGTCCCAGCTGACCAGGTGAATGTTAGATACTGAACTCTTTGCCGTTTACTAGCAAATGCAAATAAGGTACAGGTGTGGAAGACCACTCTTACTGCTGTTCAAGCACGTTTTACCATTTAAGACTTGTTTTAATCGTCTTTATGAGGAAGATTCATTTTGTTTTGTGTATTTAAAATAAAAAAGTCGGTTGGTTAATTTTCCCCCTCAGAGCTATTACAAATGAAACAGTGTCAAACTGACAACCGGTTCTTGCAACTAGCAAATGAGAGAGAGAGACAATGAGAGGAAGACAGGTATGGAGAGACACAGAGAAACCTGCTGCTAAAGGAAACAGTTGTGCCCCATTAAGTTATCTTGTACTCGTGTTGTCTGGTCAGTTCCTGTTTTATTTTGACATTCATTCATCCCTATAGCTTCAGGTGTTTTGACTTCCTGCCCTCATGTGTTCCCCGTTGGTCTGATTGTCTTTCCCCGCCCGTATTGTTTCCAACTGTTGCCCATTACCGTGTCTATATATAGTCCTCGTCTCCATTTGTCCTTTGCCAGTTCATCAGCTGTTACCCACTGCTATAGTCAAGGTTTTGTTTGTTTCTCAGACCTGTATTACCTTGTTGAGTGTTTTTTTGTTTGTTGAAGACTGAAAATTGTTAATAATTACACTCACAATCAATACACTATCCAACTCTTGGAAACACCGGCACAGATGACAGTGGACTATTACCGAGGCTTTTTGGTTGATGAAATGATACTTGAGTCCAGATGTAGGACTGTTTCTCCAGAGAGAAGTGTGAGAAGCAGCAGATAAGCCCCGCTGTTCAGGCTGGGAGGAGACAGGACACACGTGTCACTGAGACTGAGAGAAGAGCGGACGTTTCTGGAAGTCATCAGGCTCAGCTGCACAGGACTTTTACTGCAGTGAGGGAGGATGTCACAACTCGCATGGAAGCGTGCACACACACAACAGCCACACACTCAGCGATAGCCAAGGACGCACATAGATGCAGAATGTATTCAAATATAGTCATTATACACACATGCATACAAAATACCACTTGGTGACAAACACAACACACAGAAAGACGTTAGCGAGGACACATCCTGGGCTGGCCTGCAAACACGCAGCTCGATGCTGCCAAGCGTAAACACCAATAAGTGACAAAGTTGGAGTCAACAGCTGTCAAGTCTTATGGAGCCACTCTGTCATTCCCGCCCTGTCAGTAAAGCATCCAAAACAATTCCTCCTCCTCCTCCCACCCCCCCAAAAGAATGAGTCATGGTAGGAGGCTCGGGAACAGAGATGCTGTGGAGTTTTGGCTGCTGTGAGCAACACCCTCATGAGTGAGGAACAATGTGATGTGCTTTCAAATCTACTAAAGAACCACAGAGATAGTTATCATGTTGAGTAATGGATGTATTTGTTTCCACTGGTCCAATCTATTGATTTTAAATGTATTTCTCTATTACAGTCAATTAGCATTCTAATCATTTGCAGTGAACTTCCAAGTCGGTATAGATTTTTTTCCGGCAGTTTGGTTAGCTTCACTTGGCAGCTTCTACTTTCTGTACTTATTACTTAACTTATTAATACAACCTTAACAGCTCAGTGTGTTCTTCGTAATGTTCCGGGGGAAACACCTCTTGACGTCCGTAGTCTTTACAGAATTATGATGCGCTCCAGTTAGTTGAGCTGTTACCACATATAGGTAAAGAAAACACAAAGTGAGGAAGAATTCATATTCCAGTCAGACTTTAAGAGCCTGCTAATTTATTTTAGTTTTGTACCTAAATGAATTGACAACAAAGGAATTATCTGAAAGTATTTAGCTAAATATTGAGTAAAAACTAAAACTTTTAGAAATGCTGGTATGAACCACAACAAAGCAGGTGAGGAATAAAAAGCATCAAAGAGCATACACAATAGCAGAGACAGTAAAACTATTCAATCATCTCAAACAGACAAACACTCAAAACTGTTTGTTTTGAAAGCAAACACTGATGATCAAATGTGCAGTCCCTCCGCTTCTTTCTTCCGTCGACAGGAAGCATCTCTGCAGTGCTTTTCACCTTGAGGTACTTTTGAGTGCAGGCTATTAGTGTAAGTGATACAGCAATATTGTGGTTAGAGTAGGAGGCGAGCCTGGATGGCATGCAGGGGGGAGGCATTAATATGAGCAGGCCCTTAAGGCAGATGAGGGGGGAGTTTGTTGCCTGGGAATCCTGTGCCAGTTTCCATTAACAAAAGAGGAGGGAGTGAATGAAGCTGGAGTTATTAAGAGTAAAGAGCAGAGCAGCATCCCGGTTTAATGCACTGACATGGGGCATGGTGTGGTGAAGCGATAATGACTGCCTGCACTTGAGGGACTCCAGTGTGAGGTTATTCTTCATTAACTTATTCAACTTGTACGTGCTCGGCGCGGACTGCAGCTCAGGACTTGTCTCTGGGATTGTTCCTGTGGCCTCAGTAAAGTCACGTTTGCCATCATGCCTCATAATGAAACATGAAGAGTGATCAAGATCATGTCCAGCGAGGGTGTATTTGTCAGGGTCACCGTCTAAAGCCAAACGTATTGCTGGATAGAAATTGTGCAATACATTTTTAATCTGTCCATATTTGGCGGCACAGCTGGCAGTTTCTGTTATTGCTGCAGTGATAGTACTTTGTTTCCATGACACTGAGATGAGTCACTACGGCTCGGGAAACAAAGTTAAATGAAGAGGAGCCAAGGACTGCGATGGCGGAGCTCTTTATTGGCAGAGAGGTGATGTAGATTGATAAACACCAAAGTCACCGATCGTATTAAACACTAT